>JAAAKG020175579.1:0-18599 GCA_010014905.2 Druon quercuslanigerum | reverse complement strand
AAATTCACGGAATTCATGAAAATCACAGAATTCACGAAAATCACGGAATTCAGGAAATTTGCGGAATTCATGAAATGCACGGAATTCCTGAAATTCACGGAATTCATGAAATTCACGGTATTCAGGAAATTCACAGAATTTATGAAATTCACGGAATTCATGAAAATCACAGAATTCACGAAAATCACGGAATTCAGGAAATTTGCAGAATTCATGAAATGCACGGAATTCCTGAAATTCACGGAATTCATGAAATTCACGGAATTCATGAAATTCACGGAATTCATGAAATTCACGGAATTCATGAAAATCACGGAATTCGCGGAATTCGGTAAAATAAAGGAATTCGTAAAATTTATGACATTCATGAAAGTCGCGGAATTAATGGAATTCAGAGAATTCGCGAAATTAGCGGAATTCATGGAATTGCGGAAATTCTCGTAATTTATGGAATTCGTAGAATTCATGGAATTTAAGGATCTCACGAAATTAATTGAATTCGAGAAATTTATGTAATTCAAAAAATTCCCAGAATTCATGAAATTTAAGAAATTGAAGAAACTATTTATTTACTGAAATTACGGAATTCTCAGAATTTATCGAATTTGTGAAATTCACGGAGTACGGCTAATTTATGGAATGGACGGAATTTATGGTGTTTACGGTTTGAAAGGAATTCGCGAAATGGGCGAAATGGGAATTCGTGTAAAGCCCGGAATTCATGCAATTCACCGAATTCGCGGAATTCGCAGAATTCATTGAATCCAAGAATCTCGCGAAATTGATTGAATTCACGAAATTCATGTATGTTAACAAAATTCATGGAATTCATGTAATTGAATAATATCAACATATTCCTGAAAATCACAGAATTCCGGGAATTCAGGAAATTAAACGAATTCGTGAAATGTATGGCATTCATGAAATTTACGGAATCAATGGAATTCATGGAATTAATGTAATTCCCGAAACTTGTGGAATTACTGGAAATAAATGGATTAATGGAATTTATGAAGTTTATAGAGTTCATGGAATTAAGGGAATTCAAGGAAATAAAATCACATGTGTGATTTTATTGAAATTCATTGAACCATTAAATCTCATGCATTCCGGGAATTTCAAGAATTCCATTAATTCCGCGAATTTCTTGATTTTCTTGACATTTTTGGATTCCATGAATTCCTTGAATTCAATTCCATTAATTCGAGGGCGAAGCACGAGATACCTCATAAGAATGGGTTCGTATAGTCGAGGAAGCTTTAACAAAAGAGAATTCACTAATACAAAATTATCCAAATATCTTGACTTTCCCTGAATCACCTTTTTCAATATTTTAAAATTATTTGTTTCTATTTTGAGTTTCTTATAGTGATTTTCTATAATGATTTTTCTGGAATTTAAAAAAATTATTGTAATATTTTTCTTCGACAGGATGTGACGATCATGAAAGTGAGTCAAGAATCCCTTAAAATGTTTCCAAATTCTGGAAAAACTGTTAATTTTTTCTTTTGACAAATGAGTAGGTATTTCAATCCTTATTAAAAGTGTAAATACTAATTTTCAGAACGCTTGGTATCAGTGATGAAAGTAATTTTATAAAGCTATTATTATTATTGTTATTATTGAGCTGACATTATTCGTTGTTTTGTATTATGCTGTGTAACTGTGTACATAATAATATGTTCCATTCAGAGTGTTTTCCCTCTTTGACTTTTACTGTCTACATGACATTGATAAAATTGTACTTCACAATACGGAAACTTGACACATTATTACTTTGGAAAATAAAATTTTAACTCTACGAAGCTGCCGAGGTTATTAAAAAGAAAATAAATAATTAAAACATGCACAATCTTGACTAATTTGTTATAATTTATATTGTTAACGTTAAATAAATTTTTTTAGCTGTTTTAAAAAATCGCAGTGATTATTATCAATTTGAACAGAATTTCTTTAAAAAAAAACAAGAATCCAATAAAATTTAAAAAAGAACCATGAAATATTCCTATTCCAATTTAAAAAAAGATAAAAAAAATTTTAAATAGAAAATAAACCAATTTCACTTGATGCTCGAGTTTCAGGGTGAGAGCATCGTGGTTTCGTTGCTGTTCCTGCCTGCTAAATTTTTTTTTTTATTTTGATTTAATAATAATGATAATAATAAAAAGTACCACAAAAAAATTGAAAGAAGGGGATTTGGTTGGTTGCCCTCTCATTTTTCTTTTTTGTTTTTTAGTTTTGTTTCAAAAGAGAAATTTTTTTCTTTTCTTTCTTAGAAATTTGTTTTGCAGTTTTTAAATTTCAATGGGAACATTTTACAGTGGTTGCGCAAATATAGTCATTGGGTTTTATGCAGAACAAACAATTTTCGTTCCATATTTTATTTTATAAAATTGAATTCCTGAATTTTTTAGAAACAACGAAATATTCGACAAAATGCTAAGAAGAAATTTTTTTCGTTTGCAAAATTTGTCTCTGTAGCCAAACTTTGGCCTGCAAAAAATTTAACGATTGTTGCTGAGTTCAAAAAAAAAAAGAAATGCATTTCAAGGAAAAGATAAATTTTTTGTTTCAGACAATACTTTTTAATATCTCCGAAGATTCCTTTTCGAAAAACTAAATTTTCAAATTTAGCATCTCAAGGTTTAGGATTTTTGAGAAAATCGATTTTTATTAGTTTCAAAATAAAATTTTTTAGAAAATAAAATTTTCGTAAAAGAACCATAACATTTAAAATATTTATAACTTTGCGAAAATGGTATTAATCTCGAGTAATTAAAAATATTTCCTAAAATTTAAATTCGAAAAAAGAAAAACTATCTGAGTATTTATTTAAAATCTGAACTAACTAATAAAACTATTAGTAATTACTAAGCACAATTCTTAACTTTATTATCTAATTCTTTTAAGATGTTAATTTTGCAATAATTTTATTCACAAAAAAACTTGCTATAATTTATTTAATAATGAGAAATTTTTTCTGAATTGGCTACATTTTAATTCTTTAAATTGTTTATTAAAGGTGGTTTGCTACTTAGAATTTATAATTGTTCTTTCAAGCTCTTGAGTTCGTCTTTTCATAGCTTTCATCTTAAAATGTGTTTCCTAAAGTTTAGGTAGCGAAAAAAAAATGTTGTAAAAATTAATAACAAAGAAATTATAATGTTTCAACATGACTTTTAAATATTTATAATTTAGTGCACTAAGCTTACATAATCTTCTGCCATTAGTTTAACCAATAATACAAACATTAAGGTTGCAAAGATAAAAAATATAGCTCGGTGAAAAAATCGTTATTGTGAAAAACACTATTTCTTGAATACAATACGTTTGGGGAAAAGAGTTTTTCAAAAAAAGAAAAACAACTCTATAAAAAATTTTTAAAACTCAGCTTTGCTGTTACTTGCAATTATATAAGTTAAAAAATATTTCTGAAAGTCTCTTAATTTGAAAAAAAATTATTAAATACCTAATTAATAAAAAAATGACAAAAATTAAGAAACTAAACATCAAGAAAGTTTCTAGACGGAAAAGTAAAAAAATAACTAAATAAAGCCATTTTAATCATTTCAAAAAATATTAATGGCTCGAAAATAAATCTCTAGGTTACACCATGAATGGCATGCCACAATCCGCCCCAAAAAATAGGTGCGTAAAGTTAGAATTACCACTTTGATATTTTAACGGAGCCGTGAATACACTTCTTGGACCACAGGATCCCTTAAAAAGAAAAGAGTAGCGCCACAGGCCAATGCTTCAAAAATTTCAAGGATAAAATGACAGAGCATCGATTTATTTAAGGTTCACCCAACTCTCACTTTCAGTCCCCCCGCTTTCAGTCTCGCTAGAACTGCTAGTCCCCCTCAGTCTTTTAGGGGACCAGGGCGAGAGCTGTTGCGATAGTCGTCTTGAAAGGGCAGCATTGCGCAATTACTCAATCAAGTATGTTGCGTAATATCACGTTTTCCAATTGGAAACGGTTCTCACCGTCTATTTCCAGGTGTCCACCTGGAGCCCACCAAACTGTTGTATAACAATTTCAGGCCTTTTTTATCATCAAAAACTGTAGATTAAGAATTACACATTGTTAATCTCATTGCTACACCGTAGAGAAATCTTATGTTTGCAGAATTCATTAGAGATTTTTATTTTTGATAAAACTTAACAATTTTTCAAGATAAGTCGTTCATGATTTTGAAAAATGGGATATTCTTTCAAATAGCGCTCCTTTATATAAAAATTTTCAGGGTGGGTATGTTTTAAATTTCAACTTAAACAAATTAAAAGAAAATAGATCCAGCAAAATTATGTGAGAATACAAAGAAATGTTGTAGAAAGTTTTCAAGAACTTTGGGTGACAGTCCAATTGAAGGAGGGCCCTCAGTCGGAAACGTTTCTATAGACAATTAGAAGCATAATGCAAAAAGAAATTTTGATATTTGTCAATATCTTTTGTTCGCGCATCGCACCTAAAGTTTGTGTCCGTAGCATCAATCCCCCTTCCATCCACTCTCCCACCCGCAATCCCACTGAAAATCCGCTGCCTGAATTTGTTCATTTTGGAAAGATTGGTTCCGTAGACGTACTTGAAACTGCTAAACTTGCTAGTCGCGTTGTAAGAACTGGAAAGATTAGATTCGACATGACACGTTCGGGTTCTTCACTTCCTCTGTTATCGAATTTAAAGGTATTCCAAATAATTTAGAAGATGACCTTCAAACACCTTCCACTTCACAAATGCGTTCTCTACCTGAAAATGCGACAATTAGTGACAAATTTAGTGTTTAGGATACAGCTACCGCTGCAATTGCGACGAATGTTCTAAATGATCTTAGAATCCTCATTGAATCAGACTTTAAATTTATTGTAGACAAACATCAAATCAAGAGAGAGAAATCTGGAATCGGATAAACACACCAGGAATTCCATATCGCTCACTTTTCTTTATTTCGATCGGAGAAAAGCTGAAACCGTCTTCCAAGAGAAAATTGGCTTCAAACGTTATCACAAAACCGTTACAGAAGAACATATCTCTATCATCATGGAACCTGATTCTCAATATATAACTCTTGTAAAGCCTACCTTTGCCATTAGCAAAGGCATCACTAAAAGAATGATGTCCCATTTGAACGAGAAGGAAGTGGACCTTAGTGGACTTTTTCTGGTCGGTTGTGATGGTTCTGTAACTTATACAGGCTGGAAAGGTAGAATTATGTGACTCATAGAAATGTTTTTAAAGAGTCTAGTCCAGTCGATCATCCGCTTGCTTCTCTCAAATGAATTACCCTTGTGACACTTCTTTGAACTTTTGGATGTAAAAACAAGTGGACCAGTGTCATTCGCAGGCACAATCGGAAAGCAGCTTTAGGGCTGTGAAAATTTATCACTTGATCATTTTAATAAGATTTATTGTGATCTATCACAAGTAAAATTTAGAGACGAGTTGAGAACAGATGAAAAATATATCTTTACGATATTGGGCAATCTATTCAGTATCGCTCTCCGAGATCTAGGATGATTCTGTCGCAACCGTTAGGGTGACTTTAGTAAAGAGATTGTTGAGATCGTATTTCAAAGAGTCATATTCACAATGAAAGATTATTTAACTTTGTGTTTTTAAATAAAAATGAAGCATTCTATTCAAGACGGGGAAAGACATGCCTTCAAGATGATTCAAAACTGTCGATACTTACCAGAACATCTTCTTAAAGTAACTGATTCTGTGATACAACACAATGCGTACGTCACCAATTCTGAAAATCTTCTTCTGTCGATGATCACCAATAAGGAACTCAATGCCCGTAAGCCTGGATTACAGAGGATTTTGAAGGAAACAGAAGCGACTTCTCTGATAAATTCAGTGCGATCATTCATTCTGCCAAAACTGAACTTCAATGCCACGAAGTACCATTAGATGATGTCACAGAAGCGACTTATAAAAGCGACTTTGCCAAAATTGGATCTAAAGTCGCAATTAAAAATTTAATTACAGGGTAAGTCGAACGTATAAGCTATGTATGTCTTTAATTAAACAGGAAGGGTGGAAAGGGAAGGAGCTCCAGATGCTGCCATCTTCACATCTTGGGTAATACATTTACATTTTAAGCGTTAACATTTTTTACAAATTTCCATAAAGAATTTTCTTTGCTTGAAAGATTTTACAAGCGGGTTTTTGTACAAAAATGGATGTCAAAAATTCATCAGAGATTTGTATTTTTCCTAAAACGAAGCAATTTTTTCGTACTAATCGTTTTTGATTTTTGAAAATGTTTTATCTTGGCTAACAGCCCTCTTTCAAATAAAAACTTGCAGATTGCGTATTTTCTAAATTTCAAATTAGACTAATTGAAAGAAAATAAATTCATCAAAATTATTTAAAAATACAAAGTATGGTATAGTAAGTTTTCAAGAATTTTTAGTGACAGTCCAATTAAAAGAGGGCCCTCTGAACCTAAAATTCAGATACGTATTTCAGCAAAAATTATATATTCAGATGCAAAAGTATGACTTTTAGTTTGAAATTTAAAAAAATACTTCTATGTGATCCGTAATTTATGTTTTCACAAGATATGTGCTAAAAGTCAGATATCTAAAAAAAGTATTTTGCTATGGCTTATATGGCTTCTTCTATGGCTCTTAATCGTCACCACAATTTTTTTTTAATTCTTAAACAAATAATTATGTTTTAGGATAATATATTTATTTTTTTGGTTCCCAAGGAGCTGCAACGAAAATGAGCCCCACTTCCTGAAAACGAACCCAAAATAATAAATGATAAATTTTGCATTAAAAATTTTAAAACAAGTGCTTCTTAACAGGTAAGAACAAAAACGACTTAAAAAACACTGCTTTTTCCAAAACTTACGAGCATAATAAATATCAATATCGCTTGTGTTTGCTTTACCGACGTGTTCAGTAAATCGCTAACATAGCAACCCGACTTTGCAAGCGGTTGGTTTGTGAACGCGCCTTTAGACTTGGCCGTGATTGGTAATCTAGTATGGCGCGAAAATTGAAAGTGATTCGGTCTAAGCGAGAGTATTATAATTTCCGAATCCGAATCTGAATTCCCGGTTAGATTTGCAAAACTAAGTCGCAATTTTTTATAACGTGTTTTGGATTATTTAAGAAAAAACAAAACGTTTTTTAGGTTATAGAAAAAGGGATGCCAATGGTGCAATTTCGACCACAGATTTTAACTCAGCAACTCAAAATAAAAAAGCAAATTTTTTCTCTTAAGAAATGATAAATCTGTCATGAAAATATATTGTTTTATAGATTAATTCCCTTCGTTCGATAAACTATTTCCAAAAAATACTGCCTAAAAGAATTAGACAAAGTATATATAGTTTTCAATAACAAAACAGTCTCGCCTGATAAATATTTCTTAAACATAGATTTTATATTCACTCTTTACACATTAGTCTAAGCTTCTTGAGGTAAAATAATTAAACGAGAGTTAAACATTTAGTAAATTGATGAGGCAATACTGATTAAAATTTGACGATAAAAAGAGTTGCGTAGTAATTCCTATACGTATTCATACTCGGCAAGGGAAAAATGCAAATATTTGAAAACATTATATCATACATATACATGAAAGATCAAAATCTTCATTAGTTAATGTTCTTTAAAAATTTTTCTTTAAACAGTTTATCAGATATTTTTAAAAATGAGGACCCTTTATACTCTGACATTAGTCCTGACCGCTTTTTCGTATTCTATTGGTATGTAAAGTATAATTTAATATAATTTCTTTTATATTTTTAAATATAGTTTACATTCCTCCTGAGTCAGAAAAAATGAATTTTAGAAATGTTTCTGTTCGTCTGTCCGTCTGTCTTTAGTCTGTATTCTGCAGGCACGATAACTTTGGGAAGCTTTAACAATATGTCTCAATGACTTTTTTCGATAAAATAAAAATTACAGGAATTATAACATTTTCAAAATAAAAAATAATAAACCAAAATGAACATTTTAAGCCAAGAAATGCATGATATGAAAAAAAGTGAAGAGGAGAAAAATGTTATTTTTTTTAAGCTCGACAAGATTATGATGAAAAAATTTTCAGTTTTGTCGAAAAGTTAAAAATTCAAATATTGACCATACAGAAAATAATGAAAACTAAAAAACTCCGTTTTAAGACCAATCTATGCAAGATACGAAACAAATGTATGTACTTAAATTTCGCACCCTGAAATGATCTACAAATTTGGCAATAATCAATTTTCGATAGGATCCATAGTTTTTGTTTTTTGTTGTAAAAAAATTTTTAAAAAATTAAAATTTTGGAAAAACGGTACAAGCTATGAAAAAAATGAATAGACAGATTATGCTTTTTTAAGGAATAGAGAAAAATTATTCAAATTTTCCAGGAATAACTTTTGATAGGACACGCAGTTTTTATTTTATTCATAAAAAATAACATTAAAAATGAATAATTAAATTTTTCGAAAGATGACGCAAGGTACGAACTAAATTAACAGAATAAAGTTGTTAGACCCAAAAACGTCTATAAATTTTTTATTAAAAAATATTAAAAGAAAATTTTTTTAAATTAAAAACAAAGATTAATAATTTCAAACAAAATGAAAAAACTTAATTTTTCGAAGAACGACGCAAGAAACAAACTAAAATTAACAGGCTAAAATTTTTCACTCTAAAAAGATCTATAAATTGTTTATAAAAAAAATTTGAAAAAATAAAAAGTTAAATCAAATAATTTCAAACAAAATTAAAAAACTTAATTTTTCGATAAAACGACGCAAGGGACGAACTAAAATTACCAGATAAATATTTTTTACTCTAAAAAGATCTATAAATTGTTTATAAAAAAAAAATATTTGAAAAAATAAAAAGTTAAATCAAAAAATAAGATTCAATTTTTTTTAAATTTGTGGAGAAACGTCAGAAGAGACAAACAAAATAAAAAGATAAAAGTTGTTTAACCGAAAAATATCTAAAAGTTTGTTATAAACTACAATAAAATTTTATTTACCAAAATTTTTTGCTCAAATCACATCCATATTGAATATAAAGAAAATAGATCAATAGCACATCTACACAAGTTGCAGTAAAATATTTAATAATAATTTTTATTTTATTGTAGTGCCCATTTTTTAATGATAAAAATAAGACAGTAAAAATAATTTTCTTGCAATACTAATACATATCATTAATGGTAACAATATAAGTTTGTTGAAATCATATACATTTTTCAGGATGGCTAAGAATAAAATTTAATGCAAAATGAGAGAAAAATATTAAATTGACTATTAAAAAGGAGATTTGCGCTGATATAGTTGAAAATATACTGATAGAGTTGAACCTAATTAAGAAAAGTTGGTGCGCGATGAGAATGTGTCCATTAAAGCCGAAGGAGCTTTAACTGAAGAGAATTAACAATCACCATATGACAGTCTTCGATGCTTAAACCTTTAATTTTAAAAGGCTTTAATAACAATTTTTAAAACACTTTAATAATTGTTTTATTGGTGTATCATTGAAAATGCCAAACATAATTTAATTCAATTTTTATTGCTTTTTGCCAAAGTTTCATGCTCCAAAGCCAGATTATTTAAATTATTTTTTAATGGATAGACTTTTTGAAATTTCGAATTTTGATTGCGGTTTTGAAGTGAAGCAAAATATATTAAATATGTAAATTTATTTTTTTCCCATTGTATATCACTTCTAAATAAGTTATATTAATAGTAGTAACGCCAAAACTTTATAGAGTGTCCTTCTATCATTGTATGTATAACATTGAAAAAATTTACACAATCGCGTTTTTTTAACTTTTCATAATTAAAGGTTTATTATTATCACTTCGGAATGACTTACTACCGCAAATTATTGATAGCCTGTAAGTGCCTTATATAAAAAAAGTTTAAGTGATTGAATCAGTTTATCCCTTCAATAGTTTAATATATATTTAACATTTTAAATTTATAAGTCTTTTTTGTCTTTTTACAGAAATATCATCAGGTATGCTGCCCATAGAAAGGGACTTTCTTTCAAATTTTGGGATGAACAGTAGTGAAGCTGCGAATCATCAGGGTAATTCTAGTTTAAATAAAAATTGATAATAATAATCGTTAATATTATATTGTTAAAATCAATTTTCTATCAGATTTTCGCTATTATAGGAAATTTTACAAGAAAATTATTAGATAGAAAACTATCCATAGTAATCTATAGAAATTTCTTAGAACAAAAAATGTATTCTCTGGAGTTAACTAAAATACGCAGAAGATGTTTTATATCCATTGGGTATAAATTAAATTAACATATTTATTATTCTCCTGCAATTATTTTCAAAGGATTTCTTACCCTAATAGATTAATAAAAAATCTTATATGGTTTTGATTTTCTTTTAATTATCAATTTCTTTGCGTAAATGATAAAAGGATGTTGGATCAACCCTTAAATTAAATAAAAATATTTTTCCTGCACGGAGATGTATTGCTCACTTATTTTAAGCAAAATTTGATTATCTCTTGGTTGTTCTAGAATTAAGTTCGCATCTGAAATGTTCACCCAATCGCTTCTCTCTTCCTGATGTTTCGCATTTCGAGACTTCTGAATCTCCCGACAGACATAAACTTCCTCGAAGCTCTGCTTCTCCTGCCAGGCCTGTTCTTCCTGTCAGGTCTAGGTCTTCTTCTGCCAGGGATTCCTCTTTACGCGTACTTGGATACACGCTTGAACATCTCAGATATATTCAGTTTATTCCCAAAACAAATCCGAATCGGCGGTTTGAAATTCGAAGATACACTTTTCCTCGCGATCAACTGATTCTTTTGAGGGTAAAACATCATATGTTTAGGCCGATGCCAACCGAAGAACAAAGTGTATTAGCAACGTCTAATGGTGAGGTGTTTGCAATTATAGTAGGGGTTGATAAGCATCTTCACGGAATATTTACGTTAAGATATCAATTTGGACAACGAGTTGAAATACGAGTGAAAGTGAACATGTACGGTGCTTCGAAACAAGAGATGACCACAGCAGAAATGAAGGAATCTCCCTTAGGACAGAAAAACTCTATCGCCAATAATTTTAAAATAGTAGCTTTAGGCAACTTTCGTCCACACTATTAATTTATTAAATAAACGTAATCTGAAATAAAATATCGTTTACGATCCGAAGAAGGATTAAAATGTTATAAGTAAATGGTAATTATGTATGGGCATTAAAATAAAAAAGAATTACTAATTAATATTTTTAAATTAATTTTGTACGAAAACCTCGCACACACAATCCGATATATCTAGTATGGAGTTCTACCCTAAAAACACTGCTGAGTGTGCCAAATACATTTTTTTTAAATGCTTCTGGTCGAATTTTTTAATTTTGTCTTACGATCACATCAAATTAAAACAAAACAGAGATTTCTCTTATAACTTCATTTATTTTGACGTTTCGACATCACTGCGTGTCTTTTTCAAAATTATCTGAATAAATAATTAAATATAATCTAATAAATAATAAATAAATAAATGTAATAAATAAACTAGATTATAACCTATAATCTAAGAAAGTATTTTGTTCATAATTTGAACGATAATTTATCCACAAAGTTTCAAAAACAAAATTGGCATTCCAAACAAAATGTCTGCGATTAGAAATTGAAAACTCAGTAAAACATATTAAAATATTAGGTCAATATTCAAAGTACTTAAAATATAAATTTTTTAGAGTTATATCTGATGGCTCTATTAATAAGTTTTCGAAATTGAAAATATATAAAACGAGATGATTGTAATAAAAAGTTTGATTTACTCAAGAGTAGGTCTTTAATTTTTAATAAACATATTAACGATTTTAAATTAAATGGATATTTCAAACATTTATCAAATGTTGAAATCCCAGATGAGGTTGCTGAAACTTTAACTTTGGGAAACAATTTCAGCGTTTCTTTTAATGTGAATAAAATTTTTGTTAATAGTTTGGTTCCAAACATTGAGAATTCCACACAAAATATTGAAGATGTTGATTTAAAACTTAACATTCGGAAAACTGTCACTCAATTAGTTTCAAATCACAGTAACATTAATAAATTCAAAAATTCGCAAAAATCAGTTAAGTTAGTTGAAAATGTTCACAATGAACATAAAGATTTACTTTTTGTCAAATCCGACAAGGGCAATCAAATTGTTGAAGCTAATAGGGATGACTACAATAAAACAATTAAAAATATTCCTAAAAATAAAATTCTATATAATAATATGAAAACCAGTTTGGTTCCAACAATGGAAAATAAATGTAACGACATAGTCATTAGATGGAAAAAGCAAAGATTGATTAATGATAGAGTTACATATAGTTTAAAAACTCATAATAGTGTTGTTGCAAAAGCTTATGCTCTTCGAAAGATCCATAAACCAAATTTAAGTTGGAGATTAATTGTTTCCACTATTGGTTCTCCTATTTATTATTTATCGAAATACATATCTAATATTTTGAAACCAGCTTCACAAAACACTAGTTGGTCTTTAAAAAATAGTTGGCAACTTAAAGATATTTTTAAAAACATTAACGTACCCACAACACATTCAATAGTTTCCTTGGATATTGTGTCAATGTTTGATAGCATCCCACTTGATCTCGCTCTAGATTCCATTGAGAAAAAAATCAATTTAAATCGCAATTTTACAAAAATAACTAACTTAATAATAAATTCTATAAACAAATATCAGGTTGCCCTATGGGATCGCCCTTATCTCCGGTAGTTTCAGATGTAGTTATACAAGACATTGAAACAAAACCATTTCAATTATTAGACTTTAAACCTGTCCTATATAAGAGATGATATTTTTAATATATCATAGCAATTGTTTCTTCTAATAAAATTGATCTTTTTGCAAATGTGTTTAATAGTATAGAGGATTGCATTTAATTAACCCAGGAAGTTCGAATAAATAATGTTATAAACTACCCTGATTTACAAATAATTAAAGTTTCACATGGTGATTCACTAACCAATTGGTTTAAAAAACTTTCATACATTGTCGGTCGAACATTGGATTGATTTTAGTTTCCAAAATCTTTATATTATAATTGGAGTATTATTGCATCCTAACTCCAGCCACTGTTTAATGTATGTCTCTGAAATTGAGGTGAAGATGCGGGCCAGATGTTGATGTTCAGAAATAAACTTCTTCCACCAGAAGTTCTTTATACTTTTAGCTCCTGTAGCAGAAAAGGTCTTCATTAACCTTTGTTCTTTCTTCTCCGCTTCGACAGTGATTAATGGTAAATGATATGTTTTGCTTCAATTTTATTATATACATGGTTTGGCATACTTCTCTTCAAAAGGTCGTTATCTCTGAAAGTTTAGGTCGATTGTTGACAAAAGCAGGAAGGTCATTAAAGAAACGCGATGGGTCAGCGAGAAACTCTTGTTTTTCCCTGGCCCACATCTGTATTTTCTGTTTTTTTCCTTTTTGCTTCTAAAAATACCAGTTTCAGAATGAAGTTTTGGATGCGATCGACTTCCTTTTGTGTATTAAATCTTCTTCTTCAGTTGATCCAGGCGTCTTGCGATCTTTTTATATATAATCCATTTAAGCCTTAATTTTTAATAAACAAAACCTCTCGCAGCACCATAAACTAAACAATTAATGATCCAGAGATCGTACTCCTCTGAAATGTACGCACAAAGAGAGCCATCCATGTCAGATTAGGAGAAACCGGGATGTTTATGTTTATGTCCTTGTCCTGAAAAAGCTATCTTCTCTAAAAAGGTGCGGGCTTCTCGCGGTTGGTCTCATTGTTGCTAGCGCATCATCGTTTTGTGGCCTGTTTATAAAGCGGTTGGGGAAGCTCCTTAAATTCTAGGATGATGCAAACTGTTTGCCGACCCATTTTTGGGTACTCCCTGCGTTAAATTGTTTTAAAATATACATCTTTTCGGTGCTTTTTGGTACCATTTTTGTTTCCGCGAGCAGCTAATGCAAGGGTTTATCCATCCGATTCAGCAGAAACCCTTTCTCCAGTTCAAACCATCCTGTTGCATCTAAGATTGCAGCGGGTTGGAAATACCCGCTTGCACAGAACCGATAGTAGTATTATCTAAATTAATTCATTGAATTTCGATTGCGAAATTTTGTACTTTCTCGGCCCATATAAATGGCTGTACTTGACAAACTGGGGTGAGAGTAGTAACAGGCAAAAAATTTCCCGAAGTTGTGAGATTTATGTCCCACATTCTTTGCGCCTCCAACAGTTACAATATGAGAGAGATTGGCCCCATTTGAAAGACTTTGACATCACTACTAGCATTGTCGATTTCATTGCCAGTAGCATGTTTAACTTTAAGAATTAGATCACATTTTACGAAACTACTCACATTTTAAAATTAAATTACTCACACTATAACAAGTTTTCTCTGGCCTAACATAAAGAGAGCTCGTTATTTGATTTTTTTCGCACGTTAGTCTCAGCAACCACCGTTTGCAAAATCACTCCTCTTTTGTTAAAAAACCACGTTGAAAACCTTGAAGGGGATTTTTGAAGCTTGCTCCCTTGTCCAAGACAATAAATTTCGGCCCGGAAATCCCTCGCTTATTATTTTATTTTTAGTTTTGCTGTTTATTTTGATTGAGACTTTGATGCAAATAAAATTTTTTATTTATATCATTGAAGCAAACAAATTTCTTGTACAAACTCTCCTTGAACAAAATTCATCGATTCAAATTTACAACTTCAAACTAAAATTATTTGATTTTCTTTAGTTTTTGTCAATACTTAAATTTAAACATATTTTAAATCTAAAATAATACATTGAAACACTTTTTTCCAAAATTGTTATGTATAGATAAGTTTTGATTTTTGTTCATTGTTAGTTACTAGTTTTTGATAATTTAAACAATTTTTATTTTTTTTAAACAATCGATTTTTCGTAGAAATATTAAACTCAGCAGGTGTCTGATATCAATATGTGTGCCTTTTAATTAATTATTGTTCCCTATACCTTTTAAACCCGTCTCTCTTGGTTCAAATAAAAAAAAGAATGTCTACGTCATTTTTTTCTCCAAAAATAAATTAATGATAGTAGACTCTAAGCTTCTATTTGAAGATGAAAAGAAGTTAAAATTATTGAAGAAGCAAGATGTATTTATACGACCCATTTCTCGTCGTATTCCTGAAAATTTGAATTTTTGATTTTTTCATAATATTTTTGGAAAATAAAACAAAAATAATAAGTGTTGATAAAAACACTGTTGAACAAAAAATTAGACATCTTATAAAAAGCTACAATTCTTTTTCTTAACTTTTCTATTTATCTGTTGTCGTGCAGATTAAAATTAGAATTTTTGACTTACTAACTTTCGATGCATGAAACCAAAAAAACTAGTCCTATTAAAAAATGATAAACAGAATTTTTATATATTTTAAGGAGTTTCAATGCCTTCTTTAACATTTTTTCAAGTGTTTCTTCAATAACTTTTGCTTAGTAATTTTTTTCGTAGTTTGGGTCCTTTTTTTAAAAATTTAATGTTATAATTTTCAATGTTGTTTTTCATGATTAATTCAAAGAAATACTCATGAATTCCAAAAAATAGATAATAATATATTTGTAGCTCCTCTTTGGTGAAACAACTTTTGTATATTTATTTTTTTATAGCTTGTGCCATTTGTCCAATTTAAAAAAAAAATTAAATTTATTGCTTAAACTGTGAAATATTAATTATGAAAGTTGTGCCACGAAATACGTTGTGACCGTGAATAAAGGAAAACAACTGCATAAATCATTATGCAGAGATAGAATAAAGAAAAGTTTTTTTTTGTATAACGCTTTATATCTGCGCGATAAAAATTATAATATTTTTTAATTATTTTCAGTTTATACATTTAAAAATATTCTTTTTAAAAAGTAAGAGACTCGTCACGATATTTTTGAAATCATAGGAACAGAGCTATCTTTCATACAGTTCAAGAATTACTCTAAACTTATTTTAAGATCATTTCTGTGAAAAAGCGGCTTTTCCCTTTCTACATATAATGAATATATGATAACAGATATTTTTCTATACATTAATTTTCTTTCAGTGAAGAAATATTTTGCAGAATAAAAGTTCTGTTAATAGGAAAAAAACATGTATTCAGTTTTTAAAGTCTTCGTGACTTTAGATAATAATTATACCATCTTAGTTTCTCCAGGTGAAATAATAGTTCACGGGTGAAGGTTTAACCTTCAAGTAAATTGATAATGTGATACTAATTAAAATTTGTTATCAAATAATCCCAGCAAAAACTCATATACGTGATTCATATCTATGAAGGTTAAAAATAAATATTTTAAATCAGTATATCATACACGGACATGCCACATCAGAATATTTATTAGATTCGCTTCTGTTCAAATTCTGCGTTAAAAGTTTTTTTTTATATTTGCAAAAAATGGAGATACTGGTCTTAACGCTGCACGTTATTCTTATTTCAATTGGTATGTAAATAATAAATTAATAAAACTTTTTAATTTTTTCTACAGTAGGGGAAAACAACTCAAAAGAAAGAAAAAATCCTAAATTTGCGGGACATTTAAATTAGTTTATAACATTTTTAACATTTTTAATGAAACCGAATTATTAAAAATAAAGTAGAATAAAAGAATTAAACTTTTTCTATTCTTAATAATTAATTTAGATATATTAAATTCATAAATATTGTTGACCCTTTCACAGAAACATCATCAAGTATGCTGCCAAAAGAAAGAGACTTTCTGTCAAATTTTGGGATGCAAAAAGAACCTGAAAATCATCAAGGTAACCCCGGCATAAATAAAAATGCATAACAGAAGTGTTAAGTTATAACCAGTTTCAAACTATTAATAATTTTTTGAGCTAGAAAATATTTTTAAATCATTGAACATTATTCCCTATGGTTGGTTTAGTTTAGTTTATTTGCTGATAGAGAGCCAACATGGAGTTCCTCAAGCGCTCAAGCTAAAAAGCTTATTGTGCCATATGCTTATTTATTAACTGTCAATAGCTGATGCCAGACATCTTAGTGAAGCTCAGTAAGTAAACAACTATTTCTGTTTCAACAAAAACTTTCTGGTCTATTAAAAAAACCACAAAGGTTTGTTTCCTGAGCCTAGCTAATGCCGGGCACTGAAATAAGACATGCAGACATGTTTTATCATCCCTGTCCTGTTGGATCTCCCCTGTAAGCATCTGAAAAACAGTCCTAATGTCTTTTTTGCGGAAACCCAGGATTTTCCTGGCTCTCTCCATAGTGTCCATCATGTACGTGTCGCCAAGGATAGACGCGATTTGCCCTTTGCTGATTTAATATAGCAGAACACCCCAAAAGCAAATTCCAATTTCTCAATACCAAAGGCCTTAGCGTCGAAATTTCAGTCTGCCTTCTTCCTATGGTGGCCTCGGCCTTCCACTTTATGGTCGATTTGAACTCGCTAAAAAATCGGGAAGAGAACTTCTATCAGCTAATCCAGTGTTCTTTTTTCGTTCTTGACAAATTAAGCATCATGAAGTAAGCTTCTGGATTATTTTTAGGTTATTGTGAAGCCTCGCGGGTTTCAGAATGTTCTCTGCTTCCTCGCAGAAGAACCTCTTATATTTCTGTTTAGAAATTCGGATTTAGTTATTCTGTACGTGCTGGGCTGTCATATAGATGTTTCGGCCTGAAGGCAACCCAGTTTTGTTACCTCTGTTGCACAACGATCTAGTCTTGTTACGAAATTTTTTCAGGCGTGGGCTGCAACATTCTGCTCGATTTCTAGAGTTACTTTAACTTGTAGGTTAATTGTTACCATATGATGTAGTCAGAGTTCTTCATAGAATATCCGCACAATGTTTTAACTCATCTATCGTACCATTGATTGTTGGGCATTTCACAAGCATGACTTTAAGTTCCTCTTTAATTAAGTATCGAAGTAAGTAAACTATAAAAGAATTCCTGATGTTCCTAATCTTTAAAACCGCCGGTTTTCCTAAGGCTAACCGGAAAAATATATATTTGTGATCCAAGAGACTTCTTGTCTCTCATACTCTCCAGCCGCTATGTTGCTTCTTTATCCTTCCAAGAATAAAGTTGATTCGAGAACATTGCTCCAATTTTTCAGCTGTAATATGGAAGTAGCACCTAGATTTAGAATCTCCAGGTCAATGCCCGCAAGATATTCAATTAAATCTCTTACTCTGCTATTGATCTTTGTGCTCCCCCCAATTGTATGCCGGGAGTTTTCAACGCCTTCCAATATCATAGGAAGCCTGTTCACCTGTTCGCAGTAGTCCGCCCAGGCGCCTTTGCTATTGTACAAATTAATCTGTATCATAGAGATACCAGTATCAGCCATTGATAGGGTAACTCGGGTTCTTCGAACGTTTTTGTTTCACTTTAAGATCCGGAAAAGTTAAACAGAAGGTAACCTTAGCCACCACTAAATAGAGTCGGTAATCGGGGGCCGCAAGCACCCTGTTCGGAAATGCGGAAAGACCAACAGCTAGAATCTAGCCCCTCCTTTTTGTACTAGCGACCTGCCTGTTAGAATACTGTCACGTCCCGAGCAAATAGGCGAGGGTAGTATGGAAATTTGGTATGAGAGAGACCAGGGTGCTGATTATGTC
>JAAAKG020175568.1:16651-26758 GCA_010014905.2 Druon quercuslanigerum | reverse complement strand
AAAAATATTTAATATATAATATTTAAAATATAAAAAATACTTGAGTCAATCCCTAACAATATAAATATAAAACCTTTAAAAATTATAAATGTTGATTTTTATCGAAAAGAATTTTCTTAGATATGAACGGAAAGATATTACGGAAATATGTAGTACATATTGCCATATATCTCTAAAACATGAAACTATAAAAAAGGGGGTTTAAAGATAATATAATTTCTATAGAATTAAACAAAAACTACCGTCATTTTGTCATTTTACAAAAACTTTGCATTTTTTTAGATCGATTGAAAGAACAAGAGAACCCAGGTCGAATTAAAAAAATATTAAAAAATAATGGTCATTTCGAAAATACTAGTTTTTGAAAAAAAAAAATTTGGCTTAGTCGTAAAATACCCTTCCTTTTGTCACTACGATGATATATCTAAATACTAAATCCTGTTGACACTATGACAAAGACTTTTCTTGACATTTTGCATAATTTAAAATGGAATTGGTCTTTATACAATTTTTTGTTACGTCACATTTTTTTTAATTCAATCATATAAAAAATACTAAATAATATAAGAGGGTAGGGAGAAGTGAAAAATGAGTTTTTGCAATCTGTTTGTGAGAGATATGTTAAACTTAAGGTATGCTGTCAGGACAACCCAGGTTTATTATACACCCAGAAAAAAGTTCTTTTTAAATTTAAAAAAACAACTTTTTCTGACTAGTTTCTTTTGATTCAACATACAAATATTTTTACAATAAACGAAAATTTATTTGATTTTAATAAATGTCGTCTCGTAATTTCTTCTATTTAAAGAAATTATTTGTTTAAATGATTGTCTTGGTTCAAAACAAAATTATTTTGATTCAAAGCAGTTACTAGGAACAATCAATGAAATAATTTCTTCAGAGTCAGTAATTTGAAATAAGCAAATGATTTCTTTGAATTAAAGAAAGATTTTTTTATTCCACATTACTAATGTGCCACGAGATTGCGCAGAACAAATCAGTTTCATTATTTTACGTTATTTTTTAATCTTAAATTTTCGTGAAGAATTGCAAATTATGAAAGAATAAAATTCATTTACACACAAAAAATATTAAAATAAACTTTTTTCCTCAGGTGAACAAATAGACCATGCAAGTTTCTTGAAACTCGAGTAGTCGAATCCGATTATTAAAAAAATATTCCCATGCGAAGAAAAACGAAATTTTTTGGCTTTTTGCTCTTATTTAATTAAAGTTATTATCGTTTTAAATTGAATGAAATTATTTGCTTCATGCGCATACCAATTTATTTACAATTCATTATAAATTAACCTGTTCTCTTTTTTCAAACAAAACGCTTATTTCATTCAAAGAAATGTACAAGTCAAATAAAAAATTATATTTCTTTAGTTTAAAGAAATTTTTCATTTGAAGCAATCAAATATTTCGTTAATTCAAAGAAATATTTGGTTTGAAGGAAAGAAATGTTTCTTTAATTTAAAGAAATTTTCCGTTTAAATTAACGAAAAATTTCATTAAATCGAATTAAAAAATTGAAAAAAAATTCTTTTAATCAAACAAATGTTTCTTTGACCGTATATTAATACTAGAATTTCTTTGATTTAAAGAAAGTTTCTTTGATTCAACAAAACTTTTTTCTGGGTGTATGTGTAGATAATTCTAGATATCACTTTTGACCACCAGAGATGTGTTGGAAGTTTCTAGAGAGTTAAAAGTAAAAAAAATCTATGGGCTTAAAAACTGTTACGAATTTTATATGTTTGCAGTTATCGATAACAAATAATAATCTAAAATAATATTTTAGAAGAGAAAAAATGTAGGTTAAAATTTGTTTGAAATTCAGTATTATTTATAAGGTTGGCTAGTCGTCCCGAATTTTCGGGGCAAGAAATTCATCCCCTTTCCCAACTCCCCCAATTTTTTAAGGACGGCTAGACACTGCCTACTTATTAAAAGTGAAAATATTTTAAAATAGACAACAAATATAAAATTAGCATCATGAAATGTTTTAAAGTTTCTGTAAACAAATCGAAAACAGATAAGTGTAAGACCTTTAGATTTTAAATTTGGAGTAAGTATTCTATCACCAAATCTAATAAAAATGTAGTCGTTTTCTTGATATATTTCAAAAAATTACAATTTGATAAAAAAAATTTCTTCAATCTAATTTTATATTCATTAATAATTTTTTTATCGGAAATTGTACACATCAAATAATAACAATAATTTTTGCACATACTGTAAACATTGTATTTATAGTACAGAAATGAGATTACCGACGAGATTACTTAAAGTTACGTAACAAAGTGTATCAATATTCTGATAAAAACAAATTTTTTCATATTTTTTGTGGTTCGTAAAAACGTGAGAGCGTCATCAACTTAAAGTAACTTAAGGTAGTAAAAAATATAGGTGTCCCACCCCCCTTAAATTTTGTCCTTTTAGATGGGTAATATTATCTATATATAACTAGAGGATAAGTGAAGGTGGATTTCGCCACTATTGTAGAACCACGCCTGAAGGAAGGTTGCATAAGTTAAGGGGAATAGGTGTAAGTAAGGTCACATGGTGCAAGGGGCATGAGTTATAAAGAGCTCTTGCAACTTCGTAATATTTTCGTACTACTTTTTCATCCTGAAACAAATATTATTCTTACTACATACGGATCATTTTTTAAGAGATTAATCCTCATTTTATATAGGCAATCATATACTCATGACACATTGGCATAGGATGTACTTTATTGTAAGGAACATTGCATAGGTTAAGGGACAAGGGGTGTAAGGAGAGTTGCAGAGCTTCATAAGTGAAGCGGTTTTAAGCAGGGTTGCATGAATTAAGGGTCAAGGGTTGTTAGCAGGATTGCAGGTCTTAAGGGACAGAACTCATAAGGTGGGTTGCAGAGTTTAAGGGGCCAGACTTATAAACAACTACTGCAATTTCATAATATTTTCGTAATAATTTTTTTTATTGTTGAACCAATCTATTATTTTCACAAAATACGGATCATTTTTCAAGGGATTAATCCTTATTTAATATATGCAATCATATACTCATAACACATTGGCTCAGGAAGTACTTTATTGTAAGGAGCGTGGCATAGGTTAAGGGACAAGTGGTTTAAGGAGAGTTGCAGAGTACCAATATTATTTTCACTAAATACGGATCATTTTTCAAGAGATTAATCCTCATTTTCTATAGCCAATCATATACTCATGATACATGGGTATAGGATGTACTTTAATGTAAGGAGCATTGCATAGGTTAAGGGACAAGGGGTGTAAGGAGAGTTGCAGAGCTTCATAAGTGCAGCGGTTTTAAGGAGGGTTGCATGAATTAAGGGTCAAGTGTTGTCAAGTGTTGTTAGCAGGATTGCAGGTCCGAAGGGACAGAGCTCATAAGGTAGGTTGCAGAGTTTAAGGGGCCAGAGTTATAAACAACTACTGCAATTTCATAATATTTTCATAATACTTTCTTTTATAGTTGAACCACTATATTATTTTCACTAAGTACGGATCATTTTTCGAGGGATGAATCCTTATTGGCTCAGGAAGTATTTTATTGTAAGGATCGTGGCATAGGTTAAGGGATAAGTGGTTTAAGTAGAGTTGCAGATTTTAAGGGTCAAGGGTTGTAAGCAGCATTGCAGGGCTTAAGGGGCAGAGGTCGTAAAAAGGGTTGCGGAGTTTAAGGGGCAAAAGTAAATTCTTTAAACAGTGGTATCGGCGAGATCTTTTTGTAATATATTAAAATAATTTTGACAATTTCCTGATATGCAACTCCTGGTACTTTGTAATATTTTCGTACTACTTTTTTATCATTGGTGCAATATTATTTTCATTAAATATGGATCCTTTTTCAAACTATTAATGCTCATCTGACATAGGCAAACACACACTCATTTACGCATTCACGAAGGAAGCACTCTATTGGTCGACTCTACACTTATTTGGTGCAGAAATCTGGGAGTCGGGACAAGCGCAAAGCAGCCCTCGTTGCCTAGAAACGGAGCTTGAAGGATGATGGTTGGCAACTTGGAAATAATTTCCGAGTTTCTACCCTCTCACGTCTCAGTTAATGCTAGATTTGCGTTAACATCACGGTCGTCGAGCAGTCGCGACGTAAAGTCTGCGCAAATGCCTTAGAGGTGAGCCTTACAAACTGCAGGACTCCAAATGTGTATACATTTTAACAGCGATACATCATGTCAATAGGTATGCCTTGTAGAATGTACGTCTGTATTGACTTTTCAACATTTTTGGCATAATTTCAAAAAAAGAAGCTTGTGTCATCACTGAAATACATATGCTTTAAAATCTACTTGATGTCGCTATGTGTATAAAAACAATAATTAAATATTCAATTTAGCTGTTTGTGGACATTTATAATTAGACACCTCTATTTTATGTAAACCACATAATTGTATATTGTCTCAGAACTCAGAATTGATTATAACTTGAAATTCTTGCAATTTATTATTAGTATTTTTTAACTGTAAAATCCTAATATATTTTATGCTTACATATTTTATAATTTTGACCCGGAATATATATTTCTTTTATTATGTGTAAAGTGAGTGTAAAATTTGAGCAATAACCTATTTTAGCATTTTGAATTTCGCGCTTTTTGCTCAAATTCAGGTTGATCAGGGAAGGTCAGGGATTTTGAAAAAAATATTTCTTATTCACTTCGCTTTAAATAAATAAACCCATGGGCTAACCACTATTGAATTCATATCTATATACCTATCCCTATTTCTTAAGAATTTTATAAAAGTCTGCAGGAGCTTCTAAACAAATTTAAGGGATTTTAAAAGACTCTAAAGCATTTAAAGCATTTAAGGTCATTGCGAAAGATCGCAAGCTATTTTTAGGAGCTTTAAGTAATTTGAAGGGATTGGAAAAGATTTCAAAGGATTTGAAATATTTTAGGCAATTTCGATAGATTGCAATGAACATTTTCAAAAGATTTCATAAATTGGAAAGGATTTCCATGGATTTTAAGGGGTTTGGAAATCTGTGAAGGTTTTTTAATCAATTTTCAAGGATTTCAGGAAATATTATTAGATTTATTTTGTATTCGCCCTGAACTGTTATTAAATTATTCGGAAATATTTTAAATTCTTTGGAATTTTTAAGAATTTTCTTGAATTCTTCTAAATTCACTCAATCCTACTCAATTCAAGGCATTTTTTTTAGTTTTTGTTTAATTCATCTTGAAGTCTTTTTAACTCACCTTAAATTCACAGGCATTTCAGCAAATTCATTTTAATTCTCTTTGAATTTTCTTAACCTAGTTCAAACTTACTGAATTCGTATGAATTTTGATCAAATATTCTCAGTTTCTTTGTGTTGCTATAAAGTCACTTCATTTTTACTGAAATTAATGGATTTTTTTTGTATTTCTTATATTTTTTCAATAAATTTGCTTTCTTTTGTATTTAAATTATTTTGTATTTTAATAATATAATTTAAATACATAATTTAAATTATATTGATTTGCCGTTTCAGGAAGCGAATTCCTTTGATTTTCTTTATTTCGAAAGAACATTTGTAACTTTACATCTCTTTTTGTTGCGTTTAAATAAGTTACTTTTTCCAAGTAAATTAAGGCGTGGCAGCGCTCGAAATAAAAAAATTTACATTAAAGATTGTTTTATTTTTTTATGACATATTTTTTATTAAAAATATTATAAAAATAGAATTTTGGCCCATGCTCAACTCCCAAGTCTTGTTTGTTTCGAAAAAAAAATTAAATATTAAACTCCCTTAAAATTGCGATTTTATGATAATATTAAGAATAAATGGTGAAATTCCACGCATTTTTAAAATTATGAAACTTTCAGGAACCATTTTTCATCGCAAATTTAAAAAAATGTTAACAGCAGATATAAGAACCTCATTTATAATAAGAGTATTTTATTCTTCAATTTGTTTTTAGAAATTTGTCATGAAAATTCTTTCTTTTATGTATATTAATCGCAATATCATATAGTTCCATTATCCTCGAAATTGTCATATACTTTTTAAGTTTCTTTTAAATACAGATTTGTTTAGCATTTTCTTATTTTTGCATAAGCTTCCATTTTTACTAAGAAATATTTTTATATTGTCATTAGGAGTCAAAGCTTGATACCTTATAGATGATACAGCGTTTTGCTTGTTCATCAGTTTAAAATTTTTTTACTCAGTATTGTTGAAAATAAAAGTATAGTTTTTAGAATTGATTAAAGTCAAAATTTTATTGGGGCTGAAGAAATTCACTTTACGCACAATGAGTAATTTCATATTCATTGTTATCAATACCCTATCCGGAACCTCATCTACAAAAGTTTAGTCGATACAGTGATAGTTTTTAATTAATTTCAAAATTTCATCATTGTTGTGGATGCGCATGTAATTTACACGCGCGATGTTAATGCTAGAAATATTATTTATAACATAAAATTTGAACCAAAATTCATAAGAAACTTTGATTGTGCCACGACACCTAGATAAAAAGGTTGTATGTATTTTATAAACAGTCGACAACAGAATGATATTTTTAATTTTTTTATGAATATTTATGAATAAAACAAATAAAAAAATATAAGGGTTTTGTCCACTATATATAAACCATATATGACTTTTTCACCTGGTGACACAATTTTCAAATAAACGCTGCTTTTTTGAATTTGAAATTATATTTACTCAAAGTTTTCAAAAATTGGAATTACGAAAATCTGAAAGTTGTTCTGAGTTGTGTTTCATCTGGGGAAGTACAACAACTATCTCATCACTTTTTACTAGAATCTGTATTTTTCAAACAAACTCGCCTTTTTGGTACTTGGAATAATCCTGTTTACGCCAAAACGCAGTAACTATTAGATTGTATAATTTTTACTCTGATGCATATTTTGTTGTAGAGACCGAAATTTTTTAATATGGAATTTTTTTTCTTTTACACAAAAATTTGACAAAAAATATATAACTTTCAAAAATTTGAAAGTTGTGTGGAAGTGTGCTGCCCTAGCACATCTCAGCGCAATTTTCAAATCTTCGAAATTTCAGAGTTATTAAGTCCAAATCGAAAAGCCGTGTTTATTTTTAATAATATAGATCTGAGTGAAAAATTCTGAGATTTTCTTTTATGAGAACTTCGGGTAGAAAAGTCATTCCAAGTTTAAAAAAAGTCAAGTTTCATCTGACTGGATGGTTTATTGAAAAGGCGTGTGGTGATCCAAAATAATTTTGTTGTGAATTTTGTCTCAAAATTAGAAGTTTTTAACATTTTTTTGCGAAAAAACCACAATCATCACATTTTCAGTTTCCATGATAAAGCTAAATGGGGGTTCTGAGTTTTTTTTTAAATATAGTATGTTTCAAAAAATTCATAAGGTACAATTGATAAAACTAGCTCAATTTTTTTTTTTAATCGTTCGGGACACAATATAATAAAAACGTAACACAATTCAGCACATCTTTCGTTTTTTGGAAAATTCAAGATGCGGTGCCAACTTCTTGGATATCTAAGAACGGTTTTTGAGGTATCTAGTGGTTTTTTAAAAAAATGTTATGCATATTAGGAAACACTTGCAACATTGCATTTTTTGAAATAGAAAAAGATCCAATTGTATATAAAACCGGCTTGATTTTTTTAGAATATTAGACATTTTAAAACAAAAATGTCTCCTTTTTGGGAGAAAAATGGATCGAGAATTTAAGTCGAATATTTTTTTTTTTTTTATAGAAAAAAGAGTAATTTTTTTTTTTAAATTTTGGCGAATATTTCGGATCGAAATTCATTCCGAAACAAACGGAATCATTCAAAAATCTGTATTCGAACCAATCCGAATATATCTAAACCAATCCGAAAAAGTTCACAATTTCGTTTCGATGGAATCGATAAAAAATTAATCCTATTCATTCCGATTCAATCCGAATCAATGCGAACAAAATTTTCAATGCGTATTAATCAAATTTAATCTGAACTCGGATTCATTTGGATTGAAAATTTAGTACATATCAATATGAGTTTGGATTGATTCGGATTCATTTGAAATTAAAATTTGGTACGGATTGGTTCCGATTGGATGTTTGGATTGAAAAGGATTGAGTCATATTATTTATTAAACAATTTGGATCGAACGAAATGTAGAATTTTTGTCGGATTGGTTCGGATGCTGTTTCTAAACTAATTGTGAGATTTATTAGCACATTATTTTTATTATTGAAATTTTTGTTTTCTCTAAGTATATTGCGAACCGGTTTTATTAGCCATATATATTTAAAACCCCATTCCGTTAAAACAGACATTAAAAATCTTGGAAGTGGGTCGCTTAATGTACTATTTCAAGTCCACGTAGATAATATGTTCACCTAACCCGCATAATTTCAGACATCCGTCTGGCCCATTGCCATAAAGTACTGATTGTGCAAGTCAATGCTGGCGTGAATTTGCTTTTGCAAATAAGAACCATGCAAAATTATGATAAAGAAGGAACGAAATAATAATAATTTTCAAAAAATAATAGCAAAAAAGCAGCAATAGTGTGTAAAACTGAAATAAAAATATTCATCCAATTCCATTCATCATCCAAAATATTTAAAATAACAGCTGATATATTTAAAGGAAAACTGTTCTATTTTCATTTCTGTTGAAAAATAATGAAATTCAGGGTTTCTCTATAGAATGTACTAATATGCATATTAGCAGTGGTTTCATATATTTTATTACTCAAATTCTGATTTGAAACAGAGAGTTTGTAAAAAAATTATATTTCTCGCTTGAAATGAGAAATTTTTCCAATGAATTAGATTTCTGAAATAGAACAGTGCGTTTTCGAAAAGAATTATCATTCGTTGGAATAAGAGATTTCAGCAAAGAATTATAATTTTGACTCGAAACATATTATTAGTGAAATATAATCTTTAGTTTGAAGCAGAGAATTTCCTTAAAGGATAATAATTGTTTACAATGGGACACTGTATTTTAATTAAGACTTATAATTTTGAATTTGGGACAGGGAATTTTAGTAATGTATTATAATTTGGAAATTTTCGACAGCGACTTTTCATATCAAGTTCTCTTTAAAGCAAGAAATTTCGTTAAGTAATTATAATTTTTACTCAAGGGCAGGAAGTTTCCGTAATGAATTATAATTTGACTTGTTTCAGGGAATTTTTGAATATGGAACGCCAATTTTTGAAAAGGATTTTATTTCTGATTTAGAAGAATGAAATTTAAAAAAAAACCTCTCCCGAGTCAGAATCTTTCACAATTTCAAATTTTCATCTTCCAAATTTTGGAAAACGGGAGTTACTATATTTCTGAATTATAATAGACAATTTTATAAATAAATAAAACTCTGACTTGGAACAGGAAATTGCTTTCCAAATTATAATTTGTCTTAGTACAGGATAATTTTGACATGAAATGGGAGATTTTCAAAATTTTTTTAAATCTGATTTACAAAAATCGAACTTATGAAAAAATCCTTGTTCTAAGTCGAAATTCTTCATAATTTGAAAGTTCCATCTTCCAAGTTTTGGAAAAGAGGCGTTACTACATATCTGAATTATAATAGAAATTTTTCCAAGAAATATAATTCTGACTATTAGGAACAGGGAGTTTCGTAAATAATTATCATTTTCTTTTGACACAGCTTATTTTTTATATGAAACGGGAATTTTATAAAAAAAATATTTATCAGACTTATAAATGCGAATTATAAAAAAATTCCAGTTTTAAGTCATAGTTCGTAAGATACGAAAATTTCTTGCTCTAAATCAAAATTTGTTTCAACGTAAAATATTTTTTTTATCTAAAAATTAGCCAGAATTCGAAACTACTGTCTACCAAATTTGAGAAATAGGGATTAACTGTATTTCTGAATAATAATAGAAAATGTTGTAACTAAATATTATGCTGACTTTGAACAGGTAATTTTTTGAATGAGATGTAATTATGCGACTTACAAGGAAAGTACCACAGGTGGCGCCCCCCCCCCCCCCCCCCTCCCTACCCTTTACCACCTCCGAACAACAAAAAGTAAATAATTTTCTTTTTTTGGCTATTAACAGCTATCTCGAGGCGGGCAGCACACACACAACGAAACATTTTGACGGG
>JAAAKG020175568.1:0-15671 GCA_010014905.2 Druon quercuslanigerum | reverse complement strand
GTAAAAAAGTGAGGTGGCATGTTTTTGGCTTTTTTCCAAAAATCATTTTTTTGGGGGGGCCTACCCCTAAAAAAAAATGATCTTTTTTTTACGTTTTCCCCCCCCCCCCCCCCGATTTTAATGATTTTAGTATATATTGTAGGGGACCAAAAACCAAACGACAAGTATTTTTTCTTATCGACCAATATACGATTTAAGGGGGTGAAACAACCCCCCTTATATGTTAGTGTCTAAAGATGGTTTGATTGGTTCACACAGACGAAAATAATATTTTTGAAAAAAATGAAATCTTTGGTTCACAACCAATTATCTTCACCGTGGTACGTTAATTTGTTGAAACATTCTTGGTACAAAAGTGGATACATTGATGACATTCTTGTGCAACATATTGTGAAATTCAAGGTTGCACAAATGTGGCTCTCATTCGGTGTTAATGGTTTCGACGATTATCATTATTGCTCCACGTTTAAACATTAACAAAAATTGTACAATCTAATTCTCATTAATGATACATTTATTTAAAAGCACAATAAAAATATAGTTACACAAAAATGTTCGAATTAACCATTTCGAAGTACTATGAGAAATTAAATTTCTGTTAATTTTAGTTTAATCTTTATGTCAGATTGGGATTCAGCGACTTTAAAAACTGTAGGATATTCACTTTTATAGGAATCCAATAAATATTAAAAATTTTGATCAGCCTTATTGGATCCGCCATTCTGAATTTTTTAAATTCTGTTACCAGATTTGGATTCAGTGACCCCAAAAACTCCCGTACAGTTTCATCAAAATCGCAGGTTGCTTATATGCATATATATGATCAAGTGTGTTTAGGGGTAGTTACCCCCTAAAATATGATTTTTGGAAAAAATGCAAGAACACGTCAAATTACTCTTGTACTGTTGGGTAATATATATTTTTTAAGATTTTTACTTTTAATTTTGACTTACTTTCCATTATTTTCGTCGTATGTAGGGGTTGGATCACCCCCTTAACAATTTTGTTTTTAAGTCAGAGAAGTAGGGTTTTTCATCTCTCATTATGCCGAAACTTTTCCAGTTAGTTTTGTTCAAAAATATTATTTTCTTCTATGTGCACCAATTAAACCACCTCTTGACTCTAACATATTTGGGAGGCTGTTTCACCCCCTAAACCATTTATTGGCCGATAAAAAAAAAATACGTGTCGCTTAGTTTTTGGCCTTCTACAATATATATCAAGATCATTAAAATCGGGGGGGGGGGGGCACCTTGGGTACTTTGCTTGTTAGAACAGCGGATTTCCGTAAACAATTATAATTTACACTTTAGACTGTAAGAGAAAAATGAAAAAGATTTTGAAAGATTCGAAATGATTTCCTATTTTTTTACAATAGAATGAAAAAAAATTTAAAAGCAAAAGTTTTCAATTTTTAAAGATTACAAAATTTTAGAAAAAATTCGTCTATTCAAGCGAATACACAAATTTTCTTGGGTTTTCTAGAAACATTTTAAATGATTTTTGAGTTTAAAAATTACTTTAAAAAAAAAGTTTAAAAAGATTTCCGAAAATGTCAAAAAAGAATCTGGAAGATTTAAAAAAAAATTACAAATTTTCAAGGTTGAAAAAAATGAAGGAAAAAGTTGAATCATTTAACAAGATACTTAGAAGTTTTAAATATACTTCAAAAATAATTTAAAATTTGAACAGTTCAAAAACTTGTTTAAAGACATATAATTTTGAAGCTTCTTCAAATTAGTAAGAAAATTTTAAAAATTAATTTTATTTTAAAAATATCATTTTAAGGAAATATTTCGAAATATTTTTCAAAATTGCTGGAAAAGAATTTCCAGGAATTCAAGGCAACTTTTTTTAATTTTGCAATATTTTTTTTTTAATTTTATGGAAAAATCAAATCATTTAAGATTTTAAGTAGCTTAGAAACATTTTTTTAATAATTAAAAATTTCAATACATTTTGAAACGAAATGTAGATTTTGAGGATTTGCAAATTAAATTTTAATAAATCTTTTAAAGATTTTGAAATGATGAAGCAAGTAAAGAAAAGTAATATTCTTTTTAATATTTAAAAAAATTATAGATTAATAAAAAATTATTGTTTCTAAAATATCACTTTTTCTTATTATAATACCTTATCGAAAACTGTACACATAAATAATTAATAATAATTTTTGCACACATAGAAAAAGGTGTTTTTATAGTGAAAATATTATATTACTGAATGTTATTTCTTATCGTTTATAAATATTATTATTGTTACTGAGTAAGGGTCTAAAAAAGTTCTTTTTAATGTTGAGTAATAAATAGACTTCTTTAAAATTAGTTTAAAAAAATAAAAATTCATCTAGTTTTAATTTTTTGAAATCTTTTCAAATTTTTAAATGATATTTGAAATTGGTTTCTAAACTTGTAAGCATCTTGAGAATCTTGCGCATTTCTCTTGAAATGTTTAAAAATTGCTGAAAAATTATAAAACTGCTTAAAAAATATATATTCTCTTGAAACCTTCAAAATTTGTAAAGAGTTTCTAATTTTTTGTTTAAAATCTGAAAAAATCTATACATTTAAAAAAAATGGCTTTAGATTCTGCCAGACTCTTTCTTGATAATTTTGGAAATCTTTTGAATTTTCTTTAAATCTTTTTAAAAATTAATTTTTTATTTTGATATTCAGTCGAGGATTTGTGAAACGGAGAATACGTGCATAGCCTACAATATTACTATTATGACATGCATTATCTTGGCCATTTCCATTAGAATATACTGTTTCGTATGTGGAGAACGAAATTGCCTAATATTTCACCAAAATGAAAACTGTAACTGAAAGCGTAATAAGACCATTATTTCATTATTTTTTACTTTTTTTGTAACTATTCTTAGATTTTCAACCTGAAAGAATGATTGACGTATCCAAATGACAAAATGTTTTTTATCCCACTATACTAATATTTGTGATTAAAAATCTTAGAAGTCATTTGCTGATATCGGAAGTTAGACTTTATACTCCAGGTGACTAATTTAAAACATTTGAAAGAATCCTATTTTATGCTCGGCTTGCTTTCAGTTTTATCTTGAATTAAGTCAATACACCAACCCACGGTTTAGTAACAGGTTCGAGGGTTGGCTGTGAATAGCCTTGATCCTAAATCAGGGGAATCCAAACGTAAAAAGTCAGGGTCGTATGAACTATTTATGAAAGTACATTTTTTAAACAAACATAATGTAAAAAAATTATTGGATTTTCTCCGTACTAAAAAATATTTGTTTAGTTTTGTCAATTTTGTTATACAGATAACAATTTAAACTTGAAGAAAAAATACAATGTCATCAATCCGTTACACGTAAAAATAGATTACTTTATGGCCTCTGTCTATCAGAGCAGCCTCCAAAACTATATTATCAATTGTTTTTAATGAGTTTTTCGTTGGTATTAATAATTTTTAACCTTATGGTTCCAATCAATTTCGCAAGCTAACTAACGCTTTTATCACTCTGCTACTGATTGTGACGCATAATTTCCCTCGACCCCGCGAGTTGAAAAGCTGCATGGGCCAGCAGTTCTACGAATTTCTAAACCGAGGGTCTGGTGTTATTACATTTCATCACAAAAATCATAGAAGTAGTCCGCCTGAGACTTTTACTGAAAATAAAACATTAATCTAGCCTTTACCTGAAAACCACACAGATACACAAACAATATAAACTCTTTCAAAACTGAATGAAACAAACTTGAGACACAATTTATTTATTTTAAACATTATGAACATTAGGGTGGTCCAAAAATGCATTGGAAATTTTGTGGCTGTGCCCCATGAAGTTTTACACGTATTTCCCATAAGATAAAAGATGTTTTTGTCAATCTTATTCAGTGTTAGCAATAGAATGCGATTCAAAGCTTATTTTATAAATATTACACCCATAAGTCTGCTTTATAGGGTTCCGAAAAAATCCCGTTAGTAAAAAATTGGTTTTGAAAGTTTTTGGTGTTAATTACAATTTTTTGCGGTTTTTTAAAGAAAATTGTTTCTAATATATAAAATAATATTTGATAGTGACAATAAGATGTTTTTATAAATTTTTTAAATAATGCACTATTATTTGTAGGGATTTTCTCTTAGAATAGAGTTAGAAAGTCGCGATTTTCCCCGAATTTTTCAATTTCTTTTCAAACTTTCAATTAGAGTGAGGTTAAATTAATTAAAGTTAACAAACACAATTGTTCACACAATTTAATATTATTCTTAGTATTTTTTTTTAATAATGCTAGAAAGCTGCGACTTTATCTAAACAAATTAGTCCAATTTTCACTCAGAGAGAGGTGATAATTAATGCAATATAGCTTAACGTGGTGGCGGCTATGGGTGAGAGGAGTTGTGGAGGGGGGATGTGTAACATCATGAAACGGCCCTGATATTTACACTTCGGGTAATTTCAATCCAAGCCAAGGTCAGAACCAAACCCGGGCTACAATTGGAAGTCTAGTGTATCTTCTCCTATAGTAATGCTAGACAGTTGCGGTTTTCTTTGCAATATTAAACATTTTGTAAACTTCTTACTCGTAGTAAGGTAATAATTAATGGATGTAACAAAGCTAATTGTTCAAAAAACATTAATATTGTTTATAATTATCTTCTCCTATAATAATGCTAGAAAGTTGCGGTTTTTTTTTTAAATTAAAAATTAATCTATGAGAGGAGAGGAGAGTGGAAATAAGGAGAGATGAGAGACACGATGGAAGAAAATAAAAAATATTGGGCTTATAATTGCAGGCGATTTTTTAGCGAAAACAGGAGATAAGGGGAGAAAGGATACGAGAAAAGAGCGATGAAGAAAATGCAGAGACAAGATACTAAATGGGAAAGGAAATACATTGTTAAAGTGGTTTGAGGAGATGGAATGGTTTATCTTAAACGGAAATATAGAGAAGAATGTAAAACGGGAGTATACCCGTACAGGAGGAGAAAATGGAATATTAACTGATTATGTGATAGTGGATGACGAGGTTTAAGATAAGGTCGAGAAATATTGGCAGGGATAATGAAGCTGATATGATTCTCTAACCACGCATAAAATTTGCCTAGCCGCTTCAGGCCGCTCGAGTTGGCCCCTCATGACTGGAAAATCAGTTTTCGAAAATTTAACTTTTTAAACCATCACTTTGTAGAAAATTTCATGGCGCATTTCTTTTCTTTCGACAAAAAAGTTGTATCTTTTACCGTTTCTGTAAAAAATCAAAAAAACTTAATTTTTCAGACCAGCAAATTTACTAAATATTTTCACTTCAACTCGCTCCGAAAGACAAAGTTCTTTATATTTTAAGATAAAAATTTAATACACTGTCCTTCAAAATGTTCTTGAGATAATGTGCAATTTAAAATTTATTTATTTAGTCAAATAAAAAAGTTATAAATTTTTTTGGCAATCAGTATCAAAATAACGTTAGACAATTTTCAAATGCTTCCTTTATCGAGGGAATTTTGAGTAAGCCCAAGCTTCCAACAATAAGGATGCTTAGTAGGGTATAATTAAGTTTTCTGAAAAGTTTTACCCTAATTGAATGATTCGTTAACAAAATGGGATCATTCAAATATAAATTCGGAGCTCGGTGCACATTAGAAACATAATGTAAATAAAAAGCGAGGGAATCTTCCATTCATTTTTAAGACTATCTAGGAAAGCATTACACATCTCTTAAAATTTAGAGAACATTTTATATGGGTCCTAAGCAAATAAATCTATAAATATTAAAAATGAATAACTAAAAAATTAAATCTTGAGTTTGCTAGAAACTCTAACTGGAGGTAAAAAAATAAATAAAAACAAAGAAAATAGGGCTAATTATATTAGCAAGGCAAAGAAACATAAAGTATTTGTATGTACACTTCCTTTTAAAAAATAAAATTTTCAATACTTACGAAAGTGAATAAAAAATAAATTAATTAGCTTTGAAGATTTTTTTTTTAATATTTTCATTTCGTAAAAATTTGCATAAGCAAAATTTAGGGCATATTTTATATGCATACTACTGTAAACTAGAGGAAAGAAAGGTAACAGGATTTATTTATTTAGTAATAAATTAAAAATATTAAGGATGTTTTCAGTATAAAGTCGACAAACAAGATTCATGAAATCAAAAAAGGTAACCACATTGCTAAGTCTAAAAAATCTTTGAAACGAAATATAAATTTACTGTAGAAAGAATAATTATTTATTTGGAAATGGTTTATCTAAGTTTTCCGTTTTATTTTATCTTCAGAAATTAGCCGTAATATTTATTTAATCGCTATAATACTGTATCGGTTTATTATGTTCTTTATAAGATTGTTTACGAACTCTACTCATGTTGTTTTTACAATTAGTATTTAATATGTTCTAAACCATTTTTATCTCATTAGTATAATAGTATAATTACTAGCAGGTTTAGTTTGAACAACAACCAGTAAAATGAAGTTCTACAAAATTTTCAAGAAAAAAATAAGTTATTGTTAGATAAAAATTAAAAGTTTTTTGTTGAAAATTCATATTTTTGGTTAAAAACTCATCTCTTTTAGTAGAAAATTGATTTTTTCGTTCAAAAAAATATTATTTTGTTTTAAAATTTGTGTTGTGAGATATGCTATTCTGAATGTTTGTAATCAACCTGTAAATACGTATGTATAATGTAAGATAAAAAAATATTTAATGATTTTGCCCTAACAAAAAAATAATTGCTTGTGGTTTGATGTTCAAATTTTAACTTGATAGTGTAAACAAATAAATAGACTAAAATAATTCCAGTTCAGAGGCGAGGGCTGTGGTCGAGCAGGTCGAGACTCCGAAATTGTCACCTATCACGCACTCTATCAATGCTATTAGAACGCTCCTATTTTGTTAACGAATAATTCAATTAAGCTAAAACTTTTCAGAAAACTTAATTATATCCTACTAAGAATTCTTATTGCTGGAAGCTGGGGCTTACTCAAAATTCCATCGATAAACGGAGCGTTTGAAAATTGTTTAACGTTATTTTGATACTGATTGCCAAAAGAATTTATAACTTTTTTATTTGACTAAATAAATAAATTTTAAATTGCACATTATCTTAAGAACAGTTTGAAGGACAGTGTAATAACTTTTTATCTTAAAATATAAAGAACTTTGTCTTTCAGAGCGACTTAAAGTGAAAATATTCAGTAAATTTGCTGGTCTGAAAAATTAAGTTTTTTTGATTTCTTACAGAAACGGTAAAGGATACAACTTTTTTGTCGAGAGAAAAAAGATACGCCATTAAATTTTCTACATAGTGATGTTTTAAAAAGTTAAATTTGCGAAAATTGGTTATAGAATCCGGAGTCTCAATTGAAGGGAGGAAAAGTGAAGGGAGTTAGCAAAAAAGTTTTTGAAAGAGAAGAATGAAGGGAGTGTTTTAGTGCTAGAGATATAGAAATAGTAAGCTGTGCAGAATTGGAAAGAAGTGAAAGGGAAAGACAATTAATACAGTCGAACATTGGAAACTGTCATCGGGATCCGGCGAATCGGATACTGTAAGCGCCACGTGACTGATTGACCTCAGTCAATCGGTGTCGAGTTACAGGAGGGTATCGTGCAAAAACTAGGTATATACTACATATTTCAGAGACGGGGCTTCGAGGATGCGTCAGCCCTGGGCTAATCACCTGATTCTTACAGAGTCCGCGAAACAGCTGACGACAGTGTCCGAGGTGTGACAATGTACATAGCTACAGTGTCCAAGGATCGACAGTAGAAAGATGAAGGATGATTAAAGAATCAAAATATAATAAATGATATAAGATGGTAAAAAAGGAAGGATTACTAAAGTATTTAGAAAAGGGTTGAGGAGAGAAAATGGACCAGAATAGCAAGTTCTATGTTGGGAAATTAGGTAAGGGAAGGGATGTATTGGCAAAAGAAAGAGAACAGAAAGTGCAGAATCTATGAATAGGATGAGGAAATTTGGGAACATTTATAGGTAGAATGTAGGGGAGAAATGGAAGATAAAGGAAAGTAGCAAGAGAATGTGGTTCGGAGGATGGATCAGGTGAGGGTTGGATGAAGGAGTTGGAGGGGGTTAGAGAAACGAAGAGAAGTGAAAAAAAAGGAAACGGAGATCGCTTATATCAGAAGAGTAAAGATTAACAAGCAATATGGTTATGGAATAGTATAAGTAGAAAAATATGCGGATATGTTTTAAATCGCTCGCTCGCTCACCAATACTATCAAAATTGCGCTATCTTACAAATAGAAGTAAGGGTTATTATTATTATTACTCGATGGGGAAGGGAGTAGTTTGAGGAAGGGGTTATAGAATTTTTAAATTGATCTAGAATTCTCGTGTTAGTTATTTAAGTAACACGTTCATTCCCCAACACTGCTCCGACCCATGTTGCAGATCAATCTCTCTAGCAATCACCCCAAGTGAAGATCCTCCCAAATTCGTCGTGTGATGTTTCCGTCTTGGGTCCACTAATGTCCAAGGTCTTTTGTTTTAGGCGTCATTCACTCAACTCAAACTCTTCATATTAACTATTCTTCACTATTATTTTCTGTCCTGGCATACTTCTCTAGTTTCTTTAACATCCATGCATTTTTTCATGCAGGCTTTCGTGTTTCTATGACTTCTTATGTCCCTTCTATCTATAGGGTCTCATTCAAACATTATAACCATTTTTTCCGCGGTCTGCCTCTGGGCACGCTGCCATTTACTTTATCTTGATACACTTGTTTCGCTTAACCAATTTCTTTCCCATGTGTCAACTAGCGTGTCTTCCGCACCACATTCTTTAAGGATTGTTTCGTTGCTCATTTTGTCCATCAGGGTTTTCCCGTATATTATGTGCAAGAATCTAATGCCAATCGCGTTAATTTTACTCTAATCTTTTTCTTGATAGGCCCATGTCCATATAATCCCACAACCTTGATAATTCTTTTAGAATTTGGAATTGTATTCTATATTACTCTCACCAAACCCATTACGAGCAGGATATTTCAATTTCGAATGATATTTTGAATATTTAAAATGTCACCTATAGTTAAATAAATTGCAATTTAATTTTCTGCCATAATATTTGATAGTAAATGATCAAATTAACTTATCTTTGAGGCGAATGCTTGAATTTCCTAGGTTTCCATCCTGCAGTTGTAATTTTTGCGGTAAAAACTATTACAAACTCTAAAAAGTAAACAGTACACCTATATGGCTGTACGTATCGAGAGTTCGTAACATATTGAATTTCAGTCGAAACACGAAAGCTGGAAAAGTATCAAGTAATACTGGCGTCTGTTCTTCTGATCTTGGTTAGATATAAGAATTTCTATAAATAGTTGCAAATAATAAGGATGAGGTAAATATTAAAGAAATTCAAATTAGATTAAAATAAAATTTGAAATCCTATTTAATGTCCAATATTCAAGTTAATGTGCATAATCCGGCGCAATCTTGCCTTTTTTCCATTCGTGAACTCATGAAAGGAAACTCACAAGAATTAACACATTTATCCTAAACATTTTACAATTCGACCTTGAATGATGTACGCATGTTTAAAAAATACACTTGTCTCTCAAGCGTGAATTAAATTATATGAAAGGTGCGCCGCGTGGTTAACTGCATGACATTGGCAAAAAATCTTTTTTTTGCAATTATATATTTATAATTATATATATATAATATAATACATTTGTAATTATAAAATTAAATAAATATACATCAAAGGGAGGAAGATTTGTCCGAAAATTAAAGATGATTTTCTTTCGGTATTTTTTTGAAAGCCACACTACAATAGATAATCATTAATTTAAAATACTCATATATGTAAAATAATTATTTTGATGTAATTAATAGTAAAGACTTAAAATGGATTATGTTACTCTTATTTGTGCTTTGTCATTAATTATTATTTTCTGTAGGATCATTATCTACTGCAGGGTGGTCTTCCCTACATATTTTTTGAAAAATTCTTCTGGAATGCTGTAGGGTATTTTAAACGATTCCTAAATTTTTAACAGATTTGAATTTTTTAAATGGCTTTTAAAGGATTTTAAAGACTTTAACGTATTTAAAAAAAATTTTAAGCAAGTTTTTAGAGCTTTAAAAAGCTTAAAAAGATTTCAAAGGATTTAAAATATCTTAGCATATCTAACAAAAATATTGCAAGTAATGTCGAATAGATTTCAATAATTTGAAGGGCTCTCTAAGGATTTTAAAGATCACATAGGATTTGAAATATTTTCAGACATTTTACAAGATTCCGAAGAAGTTTCCATCGACTTTAATAATCAGAATGGGTTTCAAGGAATTTTTGAGTATATTGAAAACATCCAAGAAATTTCTAAGTGCGTTAGAAAATTTCAAGAAGTTTCAAAATATTTCAAAGGATTTAAATTATTTTAAGGAATTTGAACCGATTTTTCATAGGATTTTAAACAATTAACTAGAATTTCGGAAGACATCTTACAGCGTCTATAATTCTTTAGGATATTTTGAAACATTCCAGGGAATTTTATACGATTTCTGAGAATTTCAATGACTTTACGGAATTTTAAAAGCTCCCAAGGTATTTCAATCTGTTTTCCTTTTCAAGGTATTTCAACAAATTTTAGAAATTAATAATAATAAAAGTGATTAAAGTGTTATGACATTTAAAATGATCCAAGAAATTCTCAAGTGACTTCAATAATTTTAAGGATTTCAAAGAGCTTTAAAAAATTGTAAGCGATTTCCAAGAATTTTATTGATGTTAAGGGATTTAAATAATTTTTCATACATTTGTAAAATGATTTCTGTAACGTAATGGGATTTCAAAGGATTTGGAAAATGTGAAACAATTTGAAAATATTCCAAGGAACTTTTACTTGATTTAAATAAGTTTTAAGACATTTCGAAGGGTATCAAATATTTGATGGTGTTTTTAAAGATTCCAAGAGCTTTAAAAATTCCAAGGAATGTCAAATGTTTTCAAAGGATTTACATGATTTTAAGTAATTCAGACAGATGTTAATGTAATTTTCAAGACTTTACTGGAAATTTGAAAGATGTGGTGAAATTTCAATGATTTTAAGTGATATTAAATGCTCTCACGGTATTTTAATACATTTTTCTTTTTAAGATATTTTCAAAGATTTTTAAGGATTAATTATAACAATAATTAAAGATTTTATGATATATTGAATGATTCTAAGGAATTTAAAAGTGATTTTAATGATTTGATAAGGTTTCAAAGAATTTTAAATATTTCTGTGTTTTTTTTTATTACGATTGATTTTTAAGAGCTTTAAAAAATGCATCGGATTTCAAAAGATTTTAAGTCACTTAAAATATTTTAGGATAGTTTAAAAGATACCAAGAAATTGGAGATTGTTTGCCCTGCGTTATATATCATAAGACATTTAATATGTTATTAATAAAAGGCGAGAAATCTTTCCATTCTTTTTCACGGCCCTCAACGGCTCATTAACATTCTTCTTCAAACTGCGCCTCGTTACAGTAGTTAAGTACGTATCAAGAGAAAGCTAAATCCAAAATGAAAAGAGGACATTGTTCATCTGTTCAAGGTCAAACCATTCTTTTACGTATGTAGCTCACGGGCAATTTTCTTGATCATGTGATGCGATTCGCGGAGAGAATAACATTAATAATAACAATTGATTTAAATTCCTGCAAAGATCACAAAAGTAAGATATTGAACGGATTCACAATATTAATCAGTGAACGACCTCAATCAAGAAAAACAATTGCGCTTACTGGATAAAAAAAACATTGTTCATTTACATTCCAATATTAGGCTCTTATTAGTTTTCCTGTAATACATATTTTAAATTCAAAAATTCGTATTGTTGCCCAATTTTGTGTTTTAACTATATTGAAATTTACACAAGGAAAGAAGATAATTTATTATTTGAATTTTTCCGCAAAAGGTGATCGAAGAAAAGTCATTATTGGACCTGTTTTGAATAATAAACCTGTGTTTAGACTTAAAAAAAGCAGGCCTAAAATTTATTTATAAAAATGGATTTTGTTGCCTCATGATGAGCCGATTCTTTTTCGATAAAATTAGTTTTCAAAGTGAAAATATTTTATCAAAAAAGATTCATTGGGCATAAAAGGTTTGCAATACTTATAATTTCTGTCGTAATTATTATCACAATATAACAAATTTAGATTAACGATTGAAAAAAATGAAAACAAAGGAAAACTTTGGAAAATTATTCATTTGAGAAGACCATAAAAAGTAGGAGAATTAATGTATGAAAATTCGGAAAAAATACAATATGATTTTTTAGGTAAGCAAAAATTTCAGTAAATATAATACTGAATTCTGAAATTCAGATAATGATAGCTTAAACTTATACCAATATTTTCCTAGGATACAGGCAAATTCTGATCAAATTAAACGAAAGATAATTCAATTTTATTTCGCCTTAATCGGTTGCGGCCCAATCTTTTTGGTACTTACTCGTGATATCAATTTATTAAATGAATTTTTCGATCTGTAAATTTGGTTTTAAAAATGCAGAAGTGCCAAAAATAAGGTCTCTGGAAAAAAAAGTTTTTTATGATTTTAGAAATTAAGACAACATCAGTAATTTCCTATGAAAAAAAAATTTTGCTTAAAAAGTTTTAAACTTACGAAAAATGTTTATTTTAACAATAGTTTTTGTAAAAGCTATTTTAGGTATAGAAAAATTTACTTTCAACATTAAAAACAGTAGGAATGTAGTTATTTTTTCCTTGAAAAAAGAAACCATCATTTATTTAAATTAAACAGTTTTTTAATCATAGGTAAAAAGTGATAGTTAATAATAGTTAATGCAAAAAATAGGGCAAAAATTTTGATAAATGAAAAAATGTGGTAAAAACCTGGTAATTCTTATTTTTAAGTTAAAAAAAATTTCTATTAAAAATAATACTTTTTATTTAAAATATCATCATTAGTAATATTACTTTCATTCTTGTAAAAATTGAAAAACTATTTTTTCTTATCACGATATTAAAATACGTCATCAAATTATAAATAATCTGCGACTCAGAAGTTAGCTATACATATAGATTTGAAACTTGTGCCAATTATTTAAAATAAACTAATGGTCCTATCCCAAAACCAAGAACATCACTGAATTCCTCTCAGGAATATCTCCAGTTTTTTCAATCATGTCTGCAAAATAATTTTAAAAAAAGTTACATTGTTGTAAAGCAGTGTGCAATTGCGATTATTAAATTATTTAAATAATAATTTATTTTAAACCGAATATATTAATTTTCATCTGAAATGATTAACTTTTAAAAACTGAATTTTCGAAGAAAGAAGTTCAACATTCAACCAGAGATAGTTTTTTAAATCAAAAGTTTATTTTTTAATTAAGAAGATTACTTCTTTACAAAAAAAAACTGAATTATAAAAAATAAATTTATTTTAAACTAAATGCATTTATTCTCAACTACGTAATTGAATTTTCAACTAAATAGGATGAATTTTAAAAAGAATAGTTGAATTTTCAACTAAAAAGAATGAATTTTAAAAAGAATAGTTGAATTTTCAACTTATAACTTATAACTTATGGTAGTTGAATTTTCAACCAAAAAGATGAATCTTCAACTTAAATGATGAATCTTTAGAAAAATGAATTTTAAAGAAAAAAGACTTCAACGTTAAACTAAAGAGTTGATTTTTCAACCAAGAAGGTTTATATTTTACCCAAGAAGATAAATTTTCTACAAAAAAGATAAATTATCCACAAAATATATTAATTTGTCACAAATTATTTGAATATTGAGCTAAAAGAAAATAATTTTTAACTAAAATTGAAATAGTTAAATTTTGGTCAAAAATTAATCTTCTTGCTTGAAAATTTTTAGATTTAAAATGTAACAGTTTGGATCCAAATTAATCTGGTTGAAAATAAACTTTTTTGTTACAAATCTAACAATTGTTATAAAAATTTTAATTTTTGGTAGAGCATTAATCTTCGCGGTTAAGAATTCATCCTTTTTGTTCAAAAATGTAATTTTTTGGGTCTAAACTAATCTGGTTTGGGTGACGATTCAAAAATGTAGTATAAAACTAAACTATTCGGTTGAAAATTAATTTTTTCATTCAGAAAACTCACATTTTTGTTTATATTCAACTACTTGGTTCGAAAATTATACTATTTTTACGAAAATTTAACTTTTTCTGGGAAAGTGAAGTTTTTGTTAAAAATAATATTTTCTGGTTAAATATTCAACCGCTTTCTACATAATTTGTCCTTTGTCATTTATATTAAAAAATGTTGATAAAAATTAAGTTGTTTTGTTGAAAATGCATGGTTTTTGGCAGAAAAGTAATCTTGATCGAAAATGTATCTATTTGGATTAAAATTATTTTTTTGTGTTGAAAACTGAACTACTTGGTTGAAATTTAAACTAGTTTTTTATCAAATTTATTTTTTTTTTGAAAATTTTATTCCTTGGTTGAAACTTGAACTATATTGTTCAAATTCATGTTTTAAAGTCGATTAATTTTCGTAAGTAACAATGTAACTATTCCATTTTGGATAAAAATTGATACTTTTGATTGATAATTGGTATTTTGTAACTGAAGATTCATGTATTCTATTAAAAATTCGTTTTGTTTAGTCAAAAATTATTCTTTTGGATTTAAAACTTTAGACTTTTTAATTAAAAATGCAACATTTTATTCGAAATTAATCTGATTTGATTGTAGAATTAAGAATTTGGTGGAAAATTGAACTATTCGGTTGAAAATTAACTTTTTTGTACAAAATTCATATCATTGGTTTAAATTTCAACATTTTTTTATGAAAATAATAACTTATTTTATGAACGTTCCCTAAATGATAAATCATAAATTATACATTATAAAAATACACACAATTGAAATATTTAAAATGCCACGACACGGGTTTCACAGAAAAATATATTACTTAGGAAGTCACAGAGCCAATAAAAAGAAAGATTATATTTACACTTTTGTATTATATTTTAATAAATAACTGTTGGTTTCCTTTTGAATCTTTGTAACTTATTGTCTGTAATTGAGATGCCAGTGTGATACAAAAAATTTTTTTTTGCTAGACAGAAACAATTCCTTCCTCCCTCACTACCGTTTTGTGGGAGGGCCTTTTAGATTAAATCTAAATAGGAAAAGTGCAGTTTAATACAAAAATTGGAAAAAAACTACTTGTTATGAACTTTTATAAATTATATAGTTTAATCACGTCGGAATAAATTTTACTCCATAACTTTTTATTTAGACGTCCCAACCCCCTTGTATTCTGCCCGGAAGATACAAAAAAACAGAAAGAGAAATTTTATTTCAACTTCTTTCCAAAGACTATTCAAACGTAACATAGTCTATGGAGGACTCTTAACTTGAAAAAATTGTACCAAAACAATATGTTTCTGTATTTTGAGATTGGAAAGTAATCAATTTTTTCAATAATACTTTTATGCAAATGAACATGAAAAAGATTCATTCATTAAAAAATAGATTTCCAAACTATCTCACTTTCCGACTCATTAGAGACATAAATATTAATAGAAAAGAAAAAAGAGGGAGAAAAGGGGAAAGAGTCAACCAAAAACCAACCTCTCATTCTTTCTCTTTCTCCGTCCTTTTCATACTACTTGGGGACCAACATGTTTCGAGGCCAATTTAGACCTCCTCATCAGGGAGTA
>JAAAKG020175547.1:0-26761 GCA_010014905.2 Druon quercuslanigerum | reverse complement strand
AACAGTTTGTTAACTACTATTCCAATTGATCTGAAACTTTTCATAAAACTTCCTTGAACCTTTCTGAACAACTTTCTTGCTGACAGTTTTCGTTTGTTAAAAATTCGCTCGACTGCAGAAACGATAGAAGTTGCTTTTGTGCACGATTTATGCACTGTCTTGGAAAAAAATTATTAACAATTTTTTAAATAAACATTTTAAAGTTTCAAAAACGTCACCGGTCGCAGAATGTGAGAATACATATTGCTGATAAGCTTTATTACAAAATATCACAAACTTTCCATTTCGCTGCGAGTTGGAGTGAAAAAAATCAAAATATTTTTGATCAGAGAAAAAACAGTTTTTTGTAAATAATTCGAAAAATAAAAAGCTACAACTTTTGTTATGAGGAGAAAAAGATTTGAAATTTAATTTTCACTCAGGATGTATATTTTAAAAATTAAAACTCAAGACTTCATTTTCAGGAGCTTACGAGCCTTCTCACTCCAGCAAAATAATTCTATATCTCCTTTTTGCATTCGACGCCTCAATTGTCGAAGTCATGGCTTAATGCCAAAAAATATTACTAATGCTACGAATAATGTTAAGAATTTACGGTTTGTTAGTTTTTCTGAGAAGAATAATAATTTTCAATAATTACAAGATTAAGTTAAGAAATATTTTACCGACTAATATAGAGTAAACCGAATATCGTTTTGAATATGATGTTGAGTCCAACATTTGATTAATTGATTAGATAGAATTTTTCACAAAAAATAAGAAAAAAATGCAATCTTTTATTAAATCAAATAAACAAGTACTCATAACTCATGCAGATAAAGGGAACGTCATGATTGTTCTTAATAAGGATTCCTATATTAATAAATTGAATAGTTTGCTTAATGATGTTACAACCTGTGAGTCTTTTCATAACTCTAGCATTAATTTTATAGAAAATATATTTTGTTTTTTTAATAATTATTATGAAACATAAATTAAAAACACTTAAAGAATCAAACACAGAGTTGAATCCAAATTTGATAAATTTATAAAATTAGGCAAAGATCCCTTTGATGATTTTCAGATGACTAACGTAGTATATAAAATAAATTGTTTAGGCTGCGATAAGTGTTCTTCTCTAATTTAATCTTTAATGTGTGACTCATTTTCTTTTATATCACCAATGTCCTTCGTTATTATTAACTATTTATTAGAAAATTCTATGTTCATTATTGTATCCTTTAATTTTTATTATAGTCACGGCACTGGTTGTTTTATCTCTGTTACCTCACATCTCACTCTATTTTCTCGTTCTCGATACTAACCACGAAAATGGAGCAGAACATTTGCTCTGTCTCCATTTCAAAATTTCAAGCTTCACTTAATATTTAATGTGTATGGTTACATTTTTTTTCATCATGAAAAAATGAGGGATATTAATTTTTTACTCTACAACGGTTTTCTTTAAAGATGTTAAAGTCAAGACAGGTAACGTTAATTCAATTTAATATTGATATAACCTCACTTAATAATTCTGTTATATTTTTAAGAATCTAAAATAAAATAAAGTCATCCAAATTTTGTACTTTTAATTTTGAAATTTTTGTCATTTTTAACATTTTATTAATTTATTCAAATTTACAGTTTGAACAAACTAACGTTTTTCTGATAAGTGGAGTTCTTTGCTTTCGAAACGTCAAATGTTTTTAAATAAAAGACCTACATTTTATGGTGGTTGTGCAAATTCGGTGGTAAGATTCTTGATTTTTTTTAGAAATTCTTCCCATTAACTTGATTCTCGGACGGTAAATATTATTTTAAATTTGATTATAATGTGATTTTAATTTCTTAAATTTTAGCTTTTCACAAAGTAGTTCAGCTCTCAACCGCGCTCGATAATGTATTTGCGTTGCGCTACGTGCTCGGTCTTTGTATATTCCCACAGATTTTTTTAAAACTAAAGGTCGAACCATCGACAACAGTAATATCCATAGTCAATAAAAAATATAATTTTTTAAATTTTAATAATTTTAAAAAAATTTTACTAACTTTTTTAAAAAGTACATTTTTTAAGACCCCTGTTCCTGTTAAAATTCACATCGCAATTTGTATTTTGGCTTCTGTAGACCCATCTCTTTTCAAACAAAATTGACAAGTCACTTAAATAAGAAAATGAATACCCTTCGGGTAAGGGTTACCATTGATCTAGAATTTAGGGCCAATTATGTAGCAAAAGGCTTTTTGCTGCAATATTATTTTAATTTCAAGGAACTAAGAATTGAGAACAGCGAAATTCAATTTAACGCAAATTGGGCAATTTGGTTGCATAGAATCAGAATTTAAAAACCCGAAAGGATCCAAAGATAAGGTCGGGTCATCTATGAAGTCGATACTAAAATACTCTAGGTACCCTTAATAAATATCCTTCTTACATCAGGGAAAAATGTTATTGCCTATGGTAAAAAGTGATATTTTAGGTATTGTTTGCTGTGCCTTAAATCGCACTTATCATAGAGGTGTGATGAAAAGTTAATTTTCAAACAAGAAAGATGAATTCTCAGCGCAAAGTATAATAGATATATCTTCATGAAAAGAGATAAAATCCTTATACAAAAAGCCGATTATTCAACGAAGGTGTTGAATTTTCATTCCAGAAGGATTTTTCTGTCAAAAGGGAGAGTTATTCTATTATTCTATTATTCTCTTGTTATTAAGAATCGAGATTTGTTTTTTTCAAATCTGGTTCTCACTTTTCCGTTTGCTCTCTCTAATAGTCCCGAGGCCTGTCTGGAAATCGTGGATGCCTCTAGAGCCAATAATTAATCTGCACCATTTTCCCTAGGCTTATTCGCCTTGGAGCAATACCTTGCCCTGCAATAGTAGTCATTATAAGGGTTTTTATTTAATGACTGGTTACCTGTTAAGCCACCCCTGCATCTTCTTTCAACCGGGCACTGTGACAGTGCGATCCGTTTAAAAATTAAAAATGCATATCGGCGACCTCTGGCGAGTACGGAAAGAGACTACAAGTTCAAATTCCATTTCGTTTTTTTTATAAATTATCTCTTTCTCTCTCGCTATCTTGAAATAAGATTATGCTTGTTTTAACTTCTACGTATTACAGTATATAACATTAACTTGGGACTTGTTTAGACTTTGCAATGTTTAAAAATGTCATTTATCAAACGACTCATTTGTTGACTGATATTCTATAGGCGGAGCAAATTGACCTACCTTATTATTGGTTATTCAGTACGAGAATTTCGTGACGTCAGCAATGTAATTGGTCTTGATCAAAGATAAGTGGTGAAGTATCCTCCCAATCGCAGGTTACAAAAAGGCGCGAACAGCAAAAATTTTCAGATTCTTCATTTCGAAAGTCACTGCAAACTACAGTGCAATCCTGAAGCTGGGCCGGTTTTGGGGATGGAGTAGGTAGGGAATTAACCAGATAGAGTGCCTTTTCGCAGAAGACATTTTTGTTTGTTCACGTCTGAGCGAGCCCCACTCATCTCGCGTAGCTCCTTTTACTCCTACTGGCGGCGCAACATCAACTTTTGAAAAAAGTATATGTTAGGGCCCTATCTCTATGGTTCACTTAACTTCACGCGAGCTTGAAGCGCGTCGCGCTCCGCGATTGTTTATTGCACTTGCGAGCAACAACTAAACCTACGATAAATAAACTCAAAGATAGAACTGGTGAATTAATTTTGTAATTCGGTGAGCATAGACAAAGGAGTTTTTGTTTCAGATTCGACCTACTTTAGCAGTCTTTAATAAATCGGCGCTAGGCTACAACGGAAATCCTAGGATAGCGCCAAGCAAGCAGCCAATCAGCGTCGCACTGGGAAAACTTACACAAAATAAAAACGATGCTTTCGATGGCCGAAAGTCCACTTTATTATGTGTTCAAGCTTGGCATTCTCGCGGATCCTAATGATCAAATAAATTGATTTTAACTGAGTTTTGTTTTTAGAGTTGATTTTCGCCTGAGAAAAATCTTTATAGATCACCGTTTATTTTTAGGTATCTGTAATAATTTATGAGTAGGTGTTCTTTGTAAAATTCTTGAAACCTTTTGCTTCTCTCGCTCCACAATTGAGAACGCCATTTTGGCCACATGTCCTATTTTAGTTTACCTCTCAAATCAACGCTCTCGACATTTGTAGCTGCGGGGAACCTAACTTCGCTTTTATAAATATTCGCTTTCAGGATATTGAGGATAAATTAACTTTGGTTAACAGATTAATTAATCATCTTTCAGAATTGCTTAGACAAAAGTGGGACGATGGTCGTGGAGGCTAAAGCGCAGGCTTTGGACCCACTCTGTCGGCTTGCGGGCTCGATTCCCGCCTCGCACTTTAGAAGAGCCTCGGTGGCCCATGCGTTGAGCACTAGCCTATCAAAGGAGTTGTTCATCTTCGGAGAGTCGTGGGACCAGTACCTGTAGAGAAAAAGGTTCTCTAAATAATTAAGGCTGTTGCTCTTGGTGGTTCAGAACCCACCTTAAACTGCAGGTCCCCCTCTCACTACCAAGTAAGTGTGTGGGAGGTGTGTAAAGGAATAGGGAAGAAGGTGCAAGAAAAGTGTAAACCCTTAAGGTATACATTAGGAGCTTTTATTCCGAATTAACTAGGGTTGCCAGACGTCCTGGTTATCCAGGACATGTCCTGGTTTTACCCCAACTGTCTTAGTGGCGTGATTTTCTCTTGAAAACTATGAAAATGTCCTGGTTTTCACATAACCGGAGTATTTTTGAGAAATCTTATGATTTTAAACCCCAATTGCGAATTTAACGCCAATTCCTAGAAAATTTTTTCTTTGATAGAATCCCAATGAGGCGATTCACGCAACCGACGTTTAGTGAAAACTGAGCGGCAGAAAGTAAAAACGCGACATATCAAGTTTGGGAGCAAAAATGAAACATTACGGAGTAAAAAGGGAACAATCGAATCTTCCGAGTAAAAATGGAACAAAATCTCTTCAGAGTTAAAATTCAAAAAACTAATTCGCCGAGTAAAAACGGAACACACGAGCGCACGACTGGAGGGAGGGGTTGCGGGCACTAATTGTTGGTGGGGATACACGATTGAACCGCGCTCACTTCTCAGTAATGAGTCAACATTTTTAAGAGGTTGAAATGAAACGATAACATAAAAAGAAAAATACAGTTAGCTTACCAAAATTAAAAAATAAATAATAACTGCTAATATGGGTAATGGGTTTTTTGTATATAATCATTCCTTTTAATGAAAAAATTGACATTTTTAGTAATTAAAACCCTCCGTTTTTGGAGAATATAAATTGCAATTACTCAGAATGAAATAAAAAAATTTTGGTTTTAGAGAAATATACGTGGCATAATGCAACAATTGTTACAAATCATTAACTATGTAAAAAATGTTTCGTAAGCGTATTTTAATATCTGACAGTGTTGTTGGAATTTGCATAAGAAAAAGTAGCAGAGAACTATTTAATTTAGCTTTAAGCTAGAAACAATGAAAATTGCAAAATTTGAAAGTTTAAAACATCCTTGAAAAGCGATTGCTATAAAATATTTTTAATCTCTTGAAGCCTTCACTTTAATTATTATGAAGGCCTAAAATTATTGCAACCACTTTTCTGAGATTTCTAATCCTAATTTAAAACTAATTAAGAATTCAATGTTTCAAATATTAAACCTAATTGTAAACCTAATTTAAAATTTAAAGAGTCATGTAAAACAATATTTTGGTAGTCTTCGCCCCAAAATTTCAGTACGAATAACTGAATTTTATGGATTCAAACACTTCGTTTAATTGACTTAAAATAATTTTAAATGCTGTAATTAATCTTAAATCTTTTGATAACTTTTAAATATGACTTAAAATTACTCAAATTCTGTCTGTAAATAATAAGTGTTCAATTGTTATTTATACATTAAAATGCAACAACTTTATTAAAATATATATATTAAAAAAAATAACATTGTAAGATTTAGAGTTTAAAAGCTTTTCGAAATTTTAATTATTCAAGGCTTTGTAAAACAGACACTTCAAATTCAAATCTTTTACTTTAAAATATTTGGTTTCAATTTACCCGTCTTAAAAAATAGTCATTTTTTAAATATTACATAATTATCCATTGTCCGATTAAAAATATTAAAATTGATGGGTTAGAAATTGAATTTTATAGGCTCAAACAATATTTGAAATGTCTTAAAAAATTCCCAGTTCGGCGGCCACCCTGAGTGTTTTACTGAATTATAGTAAAATCCCAAAAATTCAAATTAAGAGATCAGTTTCAAATCACATTCATGGCAAATACGACTTTTACAAAATTTTTTTTTAGTTTAATCTATTATTTTGCGGCAAAGTTAAAGTTTTGAAATATTTTAAAAATAATTTTAACATATTCTCAAATAATGAACAAATCCTGTTTAAATTTTTTTCTCCACTAAATCATAAAAATTAAGATTTTACTGGAATTAATGGCTCAGTTAAGAAATGTTAAGAGTAATATTTTATTTTCAAAAGTTTTTTTTTATATAATATTTTTAGTTGCAGATAATTGGAAATTGTTTAAGCAATTACTAACCCCTAAAATGTGCCTTTTTACAATTTTTGAGAGCAATGCGTGGGAGTCTCAAAAAACAACCTCGGGGAGAGAGTGTTGAATTTCGAATTTTTATCTGTCGGCCACAGCTTGAACTATATAGATGGTAAAACAGGGTTCCACCTTGTCAGCTTGGCCATGGATCGGTAGTAGTTCTCCACCTTACCGACCGAGCAGTTACCGACTGCCTGGAACTGACTGGTGTCGCCATCTGTCGGTGGTCGATGGAACTATATACTAGTGTTTTCGAACCCGCATAGGTATACTACTACCGTCATTTTAAGACAACTTGAGAATTTACAAATAATTTAAGAGAATTTTACCTTTAGCAATATTTTCTTCATCTTTAATACGTATAATACTGGAAATTTATTTACAAACACTATGAATTGTAATAATAAAAATATCATAAGAAGAAAAAAGTTTCTTTATAGCTGACACATTAAATTAAAACAAAAATATTAAGTAATGCAAAAGTGTTACAGAAATATTATTTTTTGCGATATAAACCAAGAATACTCATTATCATTTAAAATAATTATGAACAAATTTTTAGACATAATGCAGGCGAAAATTGGGTCACATAAAATTTTACTGAAGCTTGTGTCCTTTTTCCAAAAAGATAATTTTTTTTATTTTTAATAAATTTGTAGAACAAAAGTTTATAACAAACTTGTAGATCTTATTTGTTTGAACATATTTTGTCTTTAAATTTTTTGCTACAAAATTGTACAGGTTTTAGATTTTAAACTACAGACAAATGTTAAAAATCATCGATCAATTTATGTTGCTATTTGATTTCCATGATTTTCAATATTAAATTAATGCTCTGAGTAATATATAATAAAGGAAAAAATTCTCTTTGATGAAAACGGTTTGAAACTTACGAAAATAATATGCATTAATGCAACTATGCATTAAGGCAGATAGCAAAGCACGATGTCCGACAAAAGAGCGTACTTGTTTTATTTTATTTATTAAGGGGTAACACAACTCTAGGATTTCTATAAAAAAAATTTTTTGCTAGAAAAGTACTTTAGGATCATACAAAAATATTCCAATAGAATATAGATTATAATTTTTGTTTGGTTTTTCGCTATTTTGTATCTCAATCCAAATAGAATTATTTTTTTATAATTTAATATGTGTTAAACCAACCATATAAAATTAAATCATATTACTTTTTCCATACTCCAAAAATAAATCGCTAAAGTTAGACTTTTTTATGTCGCTAGAGTAGTGGTATCCCTTAAGGGTGTGAAGAATTGTAGCTCACACAATATATACTCTAAAACTTCTTGCGATAGAGATTTTGTCGCTTATTCTACATTCCGAAATTTCTTCTCTGGTCAATTCTTTAACCGCGCCGCTGTACATGTTTATTTTTGCCCGCCTTGAACGTGCGGAAAAACGTATCTTCGAAGTTCAAATATCCGATTCGGATTACTGTACAGACTAAGTCGAATAAATTCAAGTTCTTCAAATTTATATCCAAGTACCCTTGGAAAAGTTCGCCAGAGGGGAGAAGTCACGGACCTGGCACGAATAGGTGACCTTGACCTGAGACGAAGAGGTGGTTCGGCAAGTGGTGGTTTGACGAGTGGTGGTTCGACGAGTGCTGGTTTGACATGTGGAGGTTCGACAAGTGGTGGAGACTTGGCAGAGTAATGAGGCAAAGCAAGAGAAAGAGTCGTGTTTCGAGAATGCCTGCCAGAAGACGGAGAAGAAGAAGGTCCAGAATGAGGAGCACCAGGGTTAGGTTCACCATCAGGCAAACAATTGGACTGAGAACTTAATTCTGAAACAGAAATACAGGATTAGATTTTTTTTAAATTTTTGACTCCACTTCTTTCCGAAAATTCTTATGGTTTTCTAAAGAATTTATAGGAACTATTCATTATGATGTTCATTAAACAGTTATACATTTCTAACTCTCAAATGTTACAAATCACAAATTAGTATCTTCAAGCTCATAGAGAGTCAAGCGAATGAAGATATAAATATGTTTTGAACAAAATTTTCATACAAAACATCTTCGCTTGAAGAAATTGTAAAGATTTTATTTTGGTTGCGCGTCTTTTTACTCGCACTTATGTATCAACGCGACGCGCTTATCTGAAAATGTATAAGCGCTTGTTAAAAAAATTAGAACATTAAAATAAAAAATCTAAATGTATATTTGTTTATAGCAATTGTATAAATAAATAACAGTCATCGGTAGTCTCAAAAATATGACAGAAAAAACTTACTAAAAATATATTTTCAGTTCATTCAGTGAAAAAATTTCATCAAAGATTTCAGGAATTTGCAAAATTATGGCGAGTAGAAAAAGAATAACAAAAAGTATTATTCTATATAACCAGGTGCAACGCACAGATGCAAGCGCTCCGACTCAAAAGGAGCGAGAGAAATTGTTCTCCCTCTTCCCCCACCCTATTTGAGACTCAGGCTCGCAGCCTTAAACTCAACGATCAGGTTCGCGTAGTACGCATTACCCTAAAAATCTAAACGTCGCAGGAAGAGGTGACCTGGACCTGAGACGAAGGGGTGGCTCGAAATGTGGTAAAGACCTGGCAGCATAATGTGGGAAAGCAAGAGAAAGAGTCGTATGTGGAGCATGTCTGCCAGAAGAAGAAGAAGGTCCACTGTAATCAAGATCAAGATTAGGGTCATCTTCAGCCAAACGCAATGATATGTGGTACATCACGTATTGCAAATTTAGTTCTAATTGAGGATTCTCTTATATAAACGCCGGTAAATTCCTATTTTTAACGGCTTTAGTTCATAGAATATTTAAAAAATAATTGCAAATTTTAAGCGTATAAATTCTTATAGACACTTTTGATTTCACATCATCTTCTTTGAAAAAAGTTCTTTGCCAACATACAGTGGACTGGAACAACACAATTGCAGGTCAAAAAGCAAAGTTCGGAACCAAGAAAACAAAACTAACGCGGATCAAAATTTAAAACCTACAGAAACCGGATTTTCGAATAGATGTCCAAAATCAGATAATCTAAAGCATAGATAAGGCAACTTGGAAGACGCTTATACGAAACAAATATATAGACGGCGCATGGACTATGTCCCGTGATATTATTGTTGGATGTGCGATTGATGTGTGTGGTACCGCGGTTGTAGGAAGAATGTCTGCTGACGCATGGTGGACCGATCAAATTCAGGCTATCCAAAAAGTAAAGAAAGAAGCGTACGTATAAATAATTACAAAAACAAAAAAAGGACACTCAAGTGAGTAATTGAGGAAAGTAAAGAAAAAATTTGGGCAGAAGAAGAGAAGAAAATACAAAATGAGATTCGGAGATAAAGCTATTGGACATCACAACTTGCGATCAGAACACGATGCGTTAGAAAACTCAATTGAGAAGGTCTGTATCCCTGAGGTTAGGGATATAATCAAGAACTTGTAAAACGGTAAGGCTTCCTGGGCGAACTGATAAACTTATGCATCGAAATAGGAGAAGTCCCAGGTGATTGGAAAAAAGTAATTATCGTTCCAATATACAAAAGAAAGGGAGATAAAAGCGACTGCGATAATTACAGAGAGATCAGCTTATTAAGTACCGTCACTAATATATAATCAAAAATACCTATTCGTAGGGTAACGCAAATAACTGAAGAAAAAATTTGGGAAGTCTAGAGTGGGTTTATGCCAGAAAGATCATGTACGTATAAACTATTTAGCTTGAGGCAAATCATTGCTTCTACAAGCTATAAAAACAATATATACTGATAGCAAAACGAGTGAGCCCCCTTATCAGAATTAAAAATTTATCGAATAAAGCTAAAATAGCAATACATAATTCTATATTTATGCCGACTGTTCTATACGGCAGCGAGACATGGATCTATCAAGAAAAAGATAAGATAAAGTAAATTAAATAGGATCTAACGTTAAAGAACTTAGAGAAGTATGCTAGGACAGAAAAGTATGGCGGCAAATAGTTAATAAAAAGAGTAGCAGTAGAGTGAATGACGCCTGAAACAAAAGACTTTGGATACTAATAGACCCAAGTGGGGAACCTCACAAGAAGACCTTGCTATTTAAATAAACAATACGAGAATTCTAGATCAATCTAAAAATTCCAAAAACCCTTTCTCAGCGAGTGATTGTCGCCTACCCCGAAAGGAAAATGGCTTAGTGTTCTAATAATAATAGTAATTATATTTACCAATGCAATTCAGGATAACAGCTATTGATAATATCAGAGTACAAAACATCCTTATATTTTCTCTTCAGAGGAAAGACTGATTATTTTATTAATAAAGAATACAATTAGTAATAAAACTAAAGAAAATAATATTACTCCATTAGATAGTGTAGCCTATACTATAGCCATTATCTCTTAGATTACATGCGTTAACTTTGTCTTTCTAAGATATTTACATTTGGTAAGCGGAGAAAAAAACAAAGTTTTAATAAAGCACCAATATCAGGGAATCATATACCTGAAAAAAGTTACCCTTGCGGTGTGAATGCTGCACAGAAATGTAGTGTACAAATTCCCAATCATTTGAGGTACAAAGTGTCCATAACTTGGGGTAGGCATAATCCTCTCGTTCCTAACTTCTTAAATATTTATTAGGATTTAAAATATTTATGCCTAAATGAATTGAATTTTGGAAGGTGTATTGTTTAAACTTGGTAAAATCGAGCCATTATGCATTTCAGATTAGCTGGGGATATCCAAGATGTCCCCAGTGTGCAACAAGTTTGGCAAAATCTTTACGACATCGTTTCGACAGTTTTACGACAAAAATACGAGATACTATGTCTATGTCGTTATGGTGTCTTTACGATATCGTTAAGATATCTTCAGATCATACGACATCTTTACGACATCTTAAAGATACCTTAAAGACATAGGATAACGTAAAGTTGTCCTAAAGATGTCGTAACGATGCCGTAAAGACGTCGCCAAATTTTGGGCCCACTGGGTCTACATGATAAGGGCCAAACAATAATACCAAATACATGCGACGAGACTTTATTTTTATAATAACTTATAAAATAATTATTTTTCACGACAAATGTATTCAGATATTATTTTTTTGTAAAGATTAATATTAACTTAGTTACGTTTCATCCCCTATGATTAGTCTTATTGCTTGGCCCTCATTGTACAGACATCTTGCCAGCTGACGTCACAACTTGAAATACTTAGCATTAGCAATCTTACAGCATATATACCTGGAGAGAACTAGGCAATGGGAGAGATGGGGGCAAAATGAGAGAGACAGACTATAAGTTAGCGGGGTAAGCTATCTCTCTTCCGCAGCAATCTGATTGGTTGTTTACCGCTCCCTGTATAAATGAAGGTTAGATAGTTGACATGTATGCGCAAATGCAGAGCTATTTATGGAGCAAAATTGAAAAGACCAATCACGTTGATGTGCGAGAGAGATAGCTACCCCCCCCCTACCCCCACCCTAGTCAGTGGTATTAGAACGCGGATGTCTCTGGCATGTGTAGTAGTTATTCCTGTGTATTTTTAGGTTATGTAAGGCCATGTGCTCAGAATAGGACTTTCTATCTTGAATAATTTGTACGAATACACGGTAGAGTATGGGCATTTTAAGATTACTAAAAAATGAGAACATATCCATGCTAAATTCTCCACACATGAAGTTGTTCGATATTTAAGATGAAAAGATTTTTTAATATAGGATATAATAGGTCTTAATTGCTCGCGAGGCCTGAATTAAAAAAACATTTGGAAAAGGTACGAATTCAATTTGATCAAAATAAAAACTATTGAAATCAATTTTCTATTACGAGACATTTACCTAGAGAGTTTGAAATGGGTTCGTTTAGAGCGCACTTGAAAAGAACAGCATGAAGGCGAATTCACTAACCAACCTCTTGCAAAGTCCGATTGGTAGAAGCGGGGTTTTTAAATTCGTTATTCTAAAAATACCTAATTGGCTTATAGAAATAACTAAATTAATTAAAATAATAATTTAATTAATTAATGAATCATTTATCATTATTTATGACCTTCTCAACAAATTCTGGCTTTTGCAACGACCCTAATTCATTCTAATAATATATTTGTACTTAAAAGAAGTAAAATATCTAATTGGAAATTTTTCCATAACAGTAGAAATATTACTAAGAACTTGTGATTACTATAAAAGTTAAAAATATACATAAGGTATTTTTTTGGACGCGAACAAAGAAGTTCAAAAGGGTAAATGTGATGATTCCTTTTTGAATAAATAAATATTATTAATAATGACCTATTTTTTAATGTGAGAATGAAAAATAAAGTTACTGATAGAATGTGCCATTTACAGTTGAATAACGCTCCAAAAACCCTGAAAAGCTAGATTTCTATTTAACAAACTGTTTCCTTCTTGCAAACGTTCAAACTTTCAAAGAAGTTGAAGGGTTAGTTTTTATTACTTGAACATGTCCTAATCGTGGATAAAATAAAAAAAATCAAAATTCTTCCCTATTTTTTCGCAAATACAGCTGAAATTTATGTTTGATGTTTTTGATCATCAATTTTTCATTTATTTAAAATTAAAGTTGATAACACAAATCGTGTCGAAACCGGGGTCGAAACGCGATTCGCGTCATCAACTTTAATTTTAATTGAATTAAAAATTGGTTGTCACAATCGTTAGACGAATAGAAAGTAGTGAATCTCAATTTTTTTTTAAGTTTTGAAAGCCTTAAAAAAGTTTTTTTAATTAAAAAAAATTTTGTTTTTGTAAATTTCAGCGGTATTTGTGAAGAAATAGAAAAAAGATTAAAATTCAAAGACATATTCTTGCTATGCAGGCTTCCCCAACTTATTTAAAAATGATTCTAAACCTTAGTAGTTTCATTAAGAATCTCTAGTGATTTTCGTTACTAAAAAGTAATGACTTTTATACTTGGATGTATAAGGTATGAAAACACAAACCCATCAAAGAGTTTTTGAAAAAAAAATATTTCACTAAAATAAACATTTTTTCATTAGAATACATGCAAAGATTGAAACTTTCAAAAGTGTTTTTCGAAAAACTATGGATTTTTTTTACTTTTTTCTTTCGAAATTTTGCTCTGCATGTTTCGAGATGCAAAAAAAATTTCTTACAATTTTTCACAATAAGCCATTCACTGTAGATTTATTGTGGGGTCCTTTAAAAACAAGAAAAATGGCGTTACTTGAAAAAAGTAAAGGTAATAGTCAAAGTGTAAAATTGCTATAATTGCCTAACGAGAGATACAATTATTTATATTTGTTTCATTTTGTTTAAATAGTGCATATTTATTAATCTTCATGAAGAAATTTAATCTGAAATAAAATGATAATAAATAATAAAAACTTTCCTTTGTTTACCAATATATTATTAAGCACATGCAGCTTGAGATACAGATATGACATCATATTCAGAAATTGTTTATTACTTATTTATAAATTAAGATATAGAACTTTTAATTATAGCATTTACATTTTGTTAATGATTTCATTACAATCGTAACGTTAAAATGTAAATTTAGCAGTCTCAAGTACAAAATATTAGGAACCTTCTATTTTAATTAATTCAGTTTCAGATTGTTTACTTTTGAATATTGTATTTAAGATAACTTATTCCAAATTAATAGACAAATACTGTTGAATATCATGAAATTATTGTTTTTTTTTACTTAAAATATTTAAACTTCAAGTTTTTGTACATTTAAAACGTACGAGAAAGAATAATTTTATCATAGTATTCGTAATATTATTTTTCCTTGTGTCACATCTGACAAAGTCTTACGAATTCAATCTCTACTGTTTTAAATTTTTAAAATATTTATTGTTGTATTAAAAGTGTTTACAACGACTTCAGCGTTACCAAATTTGACCATTAAACTTTACGAATGAAAAGAAGTTTTCCCTGAAAAAACAAGCCGGTCATGTATTAAAATTCAACAATTTAAAACAAATTGGTTTCCTAATTTAAAAAGTTGAAATATGAAATACACATAAAAAACTGAAATCGAACTTATTTTAAGTTTAAGAAAAAGAATTTAAATAAAAGAAAAGAATTCAATTGAAAGAAGAATTGTGCTTCACACACGATAAACTCTATAGATTTTTCTGATTGGGACTTTGTCATTTAATGAACATTCCGAAATTTCTTCTCTGGTCAATTCTTCAATCGCGTTGTTACGCAAGTTCATTTTCGCGCGTTTTGACCCTGACAAAGTATTGATAAATAATCCACGAAAAAGCACTGTATAGTTTAACTTCTTTATCAATATTGCACAGATGTCGCCATTGGACGTTGACAGTACAATTTGTTCTCCGGTTGGCATGGGCACGACGGCCTGATTTTTGCTTCGCAATCCAATTGGTGTATCGGGAGGAAAAACGTATCTTCGAAGCTCAAATATTCGATTCGGATTGCTGTGGGGACTAAGGCGAATAAATTCAAGATCTTCAAAGCTATATCCAAGTATGCTCCCAAACGCAAAACTGAGTGGAGGAGACTTGGACCTAACAGGAATCGGTGACCTGCACCTGGCGCGAAGAAATGGGTCGGCAGGTAGTGGAGACCTGGAGGAACATTGAGGCAAGGCGAGAGAAAGAGTCGTATCTGGAGAATCTCTCTGACGAGAAGAAGAAGAAGGAGGGGGAGAAGATGGCCCAGAGTTTGGAACCCCAGGATAATGGTCAACACCAGGCCGAAACTGGGACTGTGAACTTAATTCTGAAACAAGAAATGCAGGATTACATTTTTCCTACAAGTACACATCCGTTATTATATTCACCGATAGAATTTAGTATAACAGCCAAAGTTAAGAGTAGATCACGTACAATCCTCGCCATTTCTAAATAAAGAACAAACTGAATAAATGTAATAATCACTCCTTTAATAAAAAATTAGCTAATAAGCTTCCTATCGCTTTATCAGCTTGTAAACCCACCCTAGAGTCGTTATCTCTCATATTAAAGGCGTCACGTTTTTCCCCCCTGGAATATTTACATTTGATAAGAGCCAGTTTGAACAACTGATATTTGATGACATATTTTTTCTAAGTTTAATAAAAGCTGATCTTTGCAAGGCAAATTTATAAAGTTTCCACTAGTAAGGCCCATTTCAAGCTTTTCATATCACGCCCATGATTGTTACTGGAACTGCTGAGACAACTTATTATTTCATTCGATATCGTGCTTGAGTGCAACCATAATTGTCAGACTAGGTTAAACGTCATCAAATGTTAAGTAAATGACACCTTGGCTGGCAAATCAGCTTCTTGACTATTTGCCCCCCCCCACCCCTCAACTTGGAAACACGAAATTGCCGAATCAACCCACAGATATAAAAAGTCCCTAAATCATAGAGGAAATCAAAAGAATAATATCTTTATGATCAAATATTGTCTTTGACATGCAACACGAATCTTAATAATTTGATTTAGAAGAGAGTTTAATCATTCTTAAAATCTGATGTACGTATGCGATAAAACGGTGCTGAAGTCACAAAATTATCTAATTTTTTGGATAGAAATGTATATTATTATTAAACACGTATCGTTTTTAACGAAAGAAAAATTTGGAAGGTTAAAAATTTCAAATGATTTATTATTAATTAAAACTGTTCAATTTATGAAGTTTATTCTGAATAATTATAACGAATTTGGTGTTATGCGTATTGTCCTTATTAATTATAATGATAACATTTGAGGGTAAATTAAAAAATTATATGAGTTCCTTTGGTAAAAACTTTGAAAGGGACCCGCTTCCGAACTGTGTTATTTATAGTGATCAGCAAATTTTTTAACAATAATTCTGCTCTTCTGTATTTCTAATAAGCAACTCAATTTCCTAAAATCATTTTGGTTGTAAAATTAAACTAAGAAACCAAGTATGCAACTAAATTTTTTTAATAAAGGTGAAATAACATAAGATTATTTATTCAAAGTAACATAATATTCTCTCGGAGATATTTTTGAAAAAAGTTCAAAAAAACGTGTTTACGTAGACTGACCCGCTCTATTGCATATTAGATCAAAATTTTCAACACCAAAATCATACTCGAGAAAATTCTGAAAAATTTAAGGGCAGAAAATAACCCGTATTTTTTGGATAAAAGAGGCGAAAACCCCCAATTCTGAAGTTTGTATCTGTACTTTGGAACCTGGTAATTTAACAAAACTTTCCAGAGCTGAATTAAAGTAGGTGCAATTTCGAGTAATTCTGAAAAAACTCAACGATCTAGCGCCCATGGGTCATAAGTTATACCCTCACAAAAGTTGACCACTTTTGACCTATTTTTTAGGGCAAATTACTCGGGTACAGTTTTTTTCAAAATACTTCACTTCTCGGCAAAGCTACGTAAGTGGTGCAAGAGAAAAATTTCCGGGCAGAAAATTCGGCATAAATCTAAAAAGAATATATTCTTCTCGTCTTTATGGATCAAGAGTTATTAGACTTTATTAGAGTTTTTAGACTCTTTTAACAAACATCATTTTGTTGTCATTTTGACCTTTTATTCGAGTTCCTAAACTTCAGTCGAATGTTTAAAATCATTAATTTATTTATATTAAGAGTTGTTAAATTTGAAAAGTTTGTTGTCTATATTTTCTTTTGAATCAAAATTGAATCATGTCACAATCCGTTCTTAAAAAACAAGGCTTTATCGATTTCAGCCATAGAAATATAAATTTTAAAACAGCAGACTGTTTTTAAAAAAACAATAATTTAATAAAATTTAACGATTGTTAAGAAAATTGATATAAAGCGTCAATAAAGTCAAAATCGAACTTATTTTCAATAGCATAATATCATTTAATATAAAATTCGTGAAAAGTTTGTGGTTCATACACGATATACTCGAAAAGACCTTGGAATTGAGATTTTGTTACCCATTTTAAATTCCGCGATTTCTTCTGCGGTTAATTCTTCAACCTCGCCGCTATGAATGTTTATTTTCGCCCGTTTTCCCTTTATTGAAGAATATTTAAAAATTCCACGAAAAACCGCTTGATTGTTTAACTTTTTGGTCAGTATTGCCCAGGCGTCGCCATTGGACGTTGATAATATAATTTGTTCTCCTGATGGTACGGGAATATGTTCATAGTCTCTGGTTCTCAATCGAATTGGTTTATCGGGAGGAAAAACGAATCTTCGAAGTTGAAATGTCCGATTCGGATTGTTGTGCGGGACGAGTCGAATAAATTCAAGGTCTTCAAATTTATAACCAAGTACGGTTGTAAAAGTGTTCCTAAGAGTAGGAGACCTGGACCTGGCACGAAGAGTTGGCTCGGCAGATGCTGGAGGCCTGGCAGAAGAATCAGGCATGGCAAGAGAAAGAGTCGTGTCTGGCGAATATCTGCCATGAGAAGAAGAAGAAGAAGGTCCGCAGCGATGAACACTAGAATTAGGTTCATCATCAGGCAAACGCCTGGACTGTAAACTTAATTCTGAAACAAGAAATACATAATGACGTTTTTTTAAAGTAGACAATCGTATATTGCTACACCCTGACTGACAAATGAGGTTGTTTTTGAGGGTCCTGATTGAATAAACGCTTATACATTTTTCTTGTTCAACGGCTTTGACCCATAGAAACTTTAAAAACACATTGCATTTTTTAAAAGTGAATATTCATATTGAAAACTTGAATTCACATATTCTTTGGACAAAAAACTATAGCTGTTGTTGTTTAAATAAGCTAGAAATAAGCTAGAAAGAGAGTAACTTCCAATTTGTTTTTACTATAAAAATGCTTTTCAATTTATTTATTAATAATTTATGTAATGATTTTGAATACCATGTTGAATATTTTATACTCTATATCTTGATTTGTACAAAGTTATGCTAATTGCATAGTGCGATAACTTTCATCAATTGATGAATAGTTTTAAATCAATATCAATCATGAGTGAAAAAGACTAATAATTCGTAGATAAAGCATTAACATTAAATTCATAACTAATTGTTTCTGATTATTTACATTTCCAACGATTTTTATACGAATTAGTAATTTTCTGATTAAAGATTATTATCGGACTGCCTACTCTAAACCAATTGATAAAGGCCTTTCGAGTATTTACTTGGCAGAAATTCATGCTAAGTAGTTCTTTGCACCATCTCAGATTTTCTAATCGATGCTCTGCAATAATATAATTTTCCTACGTCACATATCTATATTGATACTTCGGGAACATCAAGTCGACCCGCTAAAATGATCGAATTGACCATCGGATACGATCGGGTCGCATTTTCGAGAAAATCAGATCGACCATCCGAGATTTCTAAATCGACCGTCTACAATGATCGGGTTAGCCAGCTCAAGATGACCGAGACGTCGGTCCGAGAAAATCAAGCCAACTTTCTGAGATTGTCGATTTGGACATACAGTTACGAGACTATTTCAACAGCAAACAAGAGATTGTACTTTATTGCAACCATCTGTAAAGCGGATCTTGACTGCATGCCCTTGAATTTGTTGTCAGGGGAGGCCTTGAAAATCAGGGCAGATACAATAGAGAAATTAGAAATATAATGGAAACAGAAATCTATCTACGGCGAGCACCCCAAAAGGTTATATCAACATGAAGCGGATAGTGAAGCATCGAATATTTGGCTGAAAAAGGGTGTTGTGTACCCAGAAACGGAAGAATTTATCATTGCGATACAGTACAAGGTTGTCAGCACCAGAAATGATTACAAATACTTATTTTATCAAGACGTGGTTGACCTTAGCTGACTATGTGGAGATAGTAACGAATACATCGGGCACAGCTTTCCTGGCTGTCGCGTATTGGCTCAGAGAGAATATACGCACAGACCTATTGATGTAACGGGCATTGTAAATCAACAACTTTTCCTAAACCTAGAACTATTAACAAAATAAATACTTTTCTATAGATACATTATAATGCGCGTTTTATAAAATGAAGATAACATCTTATATTGGGATGCTACTAACCAAATGGATCATTACATCCGAGCAAAGCTATCTGACATCGTGATGCAAAATTAAGGTGAAAGAGTCTACATAATCGAATTTGCTTGTTTACTCAACCGAAATTTGTAGCCAACCAATACAACCAAGATTCACATGTAAAGCGAGTTAAGGCATGAAGTACAGACCATATGGAGAAATGTTAATTATGCATCTATTCATCCTATTGTGATTTTGGCTACAGACAATATGCACGCAAGTAACACTTCAACATCTTGAACATTTAGAAGTCCTTAGGGTCTTGGAAACATCTTAAAAGGTGGTTTTATAAATACCTGTCGCAATGTAAGAAAATTTTTCGACTATCAGAAAGCAAGCGACAAAAACCAGGGGAGTGCCAGATGGTAGCTCTGAGAAAGCGTTGCATGAAATTAACTTACAACGTCATCATCTCATCAGTCACTTGACTTAGTCCGTGGCTACAATAAAAAATCAGGTTCACCCGAGTAAATGTTCAAAAAATAATGTTTTTTAAAAGTTTATGTTACTTTTTATATAATTATCAGAATTATTTTATTTTTATTTACATACTATGGACACCAGGGCAGAAAATGTCAGCGGACAATTTAGTTGGAACATGTAAATATTTCTCCATGCATCGTAAATCGTAAAAATTCAGATTTGCCTAAAGCTTAAAAAAAATTTTCCTGTATTACAGAAATATTATATTATTATATTTACCGATAGAATTGAGGATAACTGACAACGATAAGAGCAGAGTACAGATAATGCTCATTTTTTCTAATCAGAGGACAAACTGTTTAGTGTATTAGTAAGCAACTAAATTAACGATGTAACTAATGAGGATTCTACTGCTATATCAGCTTATATAATCTACAGTACAATCTTTATCTCTTGATTTACGAACGTCAACTTTGTCCTTCTGAGATATTTATATTTCATAAAACTCAGTTTAAAATAAAGAAATAAAAATAAACGCACATATATTTTTTAAAACTGATTGCGTCATTTAAATAATATTTTACGTTTTAAGAAAACCGAATGCTTAATGACGGATTTATATATTTTCCTCTATAGCGGCTCATTTAAAGCTTTAAAGAAGTAATATATATCCTATAAGGTATGTCCAAAGAATAAGAGAGACGAATTTCATAATTTCGTATGTTCTATCTGATGTTTTAAAATTTACTTTTGGAAAAAGAAGGTATCTTGAAAAAAGGAGTGTTCACGAATTTAATGTTGTTTCTGTGAGGCTTAAGATGGTCACATTCACTGTATCTGATTTTCACAATTAATATTATTTCTATTGTCAAAGGTTTCCAGAGTTTTAATAGATTTTAGGGAATTTACAACAATTTTTAGTTTTGTTAAAAATAGGATTTTAGCATATGTTACAAGGTTTTAAGAGATTTGATTTCAAATGATTCTTTATAATTTCGATATTGAAAATAAATTTTACTGTATTTCTATACAGTTAAAATGAAATGATTTGAAATGATCTTTTTCTTCTTTTTAAACTTAAATTTGGTTAAATAAAAGAATTATCTCAAAAGAACGTGTTCTTTGACATAAGGCAAATATTTTTCTGACAACCTTTTCAACAATCACATGCCCGTCGTAAACTTAGCTTATTCATAGATCTGATATATCTACACAATCAAACTGTGTTGCCATTAGACTTTACGAAATTTTAATCTGAATCAACATCAACTGATATTAATGATACGTTTATGACTAATAATAAAATTTGTTTATTCAAATAATAATTTGAAACTTTCAAAATTACAAATTCTTAACTATACTCATTGAAATACATATTTTTCATAATTTAGATGCAGGATAAAAATATAGATAAAATTAAATTTGTTATAAATAAATAAAAAATTAACCATTTTTAGTAAGTTTTGATTTTAAGAAATAATGATTATTTCCAATTAGAAATATTTTTCACAGTTTTAATTGATGGAAGGTGATACTTTGATCGGTTGAGTATTTCATAGATGACGTGGAATATTACTGTGGAGATAGATTTATAAATTAGTGTTTGAAAGTTGTTCAGGGTAGTTTTTTTTTAATTTGAGATTGTTTTGCAGATTTTAGTTGATAGATGGTGGGACTTGGTTTTGCAAATGTGATAGAGGCAGTTATCAAGTTTTCAATTCGGGCGCTGTTGGTTGTTTCAATTTCTCAAATTTTATATAGTGGGAGTGCTGGCGGCCAAGACCTCCACCCAGATATCGGTGTTCTTCATAAATTAGAAAAATCCCAAAGATCGGCGTCGGTGCCCAAAAAAAGTCCCCAAGATTCCAAAATTATGACAGAAATGTTATATTCAAATTTTATTCTGGAGGTGCTCCCTACGCTCACCTACGCACATCTGTTTATATCGCATTCCTGATTGGTCCAGTCTTAAGTTTTATAAATCAACAACAAACACTTAAACTGATTTTTAAAAGAGGCATTTCCTATTTATCGTATTTTTAATTTTTATACAGCTAAACAAGTCGAGAGACTTGAGTCTTGGTTACCCTGAAAAACCAGGAATCCAACGATCAAAGTTGGATAACCACAAGAAAATGCTGGTGGTCTTGCGGGTGAACTGATATGCAGTATTGTAGGCAAATCTGAATTCTGAAAGGTGACAATTCCACATATTATTATCACCGTCAATGTGCGTAATGATCATCGGCGGCATTTGTGTGGAGAATATTAAATTCTTGAGAAAGGGATCGGAAAGTGCTGTACGCAAATTCTGTGGCATTGTCGGTCAAAAGCACTTGATATAATCCCCATATGTCTATTATGAGTGCCTTAAAGGAATCTCTAATCATATGATCAGTGGTTACGCGTAGGGAAACACGTTCAACACACTCGGAAAAGAAATTTAGGATCACTAGCACGTATTAATATCCGGCTTTACTTCGGGGGAATGGTCCCATAATATATGAGATCCTTCTTATCAGTCCTTTTAAAGTTGAGTTGTATCGTCTTTGAGCCTTCTCCTTGAGCCCCATGGTTCCACGCAACGATTCTGTAACCATCTTATCAACCTGTTCTGATTCTAGTGTTGCGGTTACGTTCCAGAAGCTCTCCGTTTTCACCTTGCAGTGTCACTACAGCATGTCAAATTCAGAAATAAATCGTTCATTTGATGCCGTGAAAAATAGCTCCAGGAGAGCCTCCACTGACCGTTTTAAAATTAATTATTACGACAACGAGAAGGTGGTTCCTGGTATTCACCTTTGGAGTGAAAACATCAAACTTTAGGCAGTCGTTTAGGTTGTCATGGGCAAACTAAATGTCGAACCAGAAATTCTCTATTCTGTGCAGAGGCTCGGCTGGTTGCCAACGACGATTTTTGATCGGTGAAAACCCGTAAGGTATTCCACGGAAAGCGCAACCGTGGTCCTTCGAAATCCCCTCCCCCATTCCACACGAAGTTGGTGCTACTATATACTTCCCTTCCTTAAAGCGTGGCTCCAGTAAAACATACCTTGGACCTGCGCATGGTACGCTGATTATAACATTCACGGTTTCCATGCTGTCGTCATTGACGATTAGGTTCCTTTACGTTTTGTCTTCAAGCGTTTCGACCCTGGCTAAACCGATGGTGCCATGCTCCACAGCAGCATTCTTCTACTTTCCAGGAAAGACAGAAACCAGTGGAAGTCGCGTGTAATTAAAAATTCACCTTTGTCCCTCTTTTTCCTGTAACTCTTTCACTAAAGTTGTCGACTCGTCAGAAGATGGCGGGTTCTGCTCACCCTCCTTCGTACACATTGACCCTTTTCCAAACTCATCCTTCTCTGAAGCGTTTATGTCATCGTTATCGCAAGGTTCTTTACTTTCAGAATGGCCGGCAACCTAACATGGTTCTTTTAGATGAGGTCGCAATTTTTTATCTTTAAAGTAAAATCTCTAAATTAAAAATCCAAAATTTGTTATTAAAAATTTGTGAGTTGCAAGAATTTTGCAAAGTAATAATATGTAAAGTACTGAATCTCCTCAGGTCCATTACATCCGAAGAACGTGCTGTATCATCAACATTCGGTGGCGAGGTCTTTGCAACATTCGATAGTAGTAATGTTCTGGCTGGAATATATGCACATAATCCTTGCACTCAAAGTGATCGACAGGCAAAGATAAAGATGGAAAAAAAGGATTGCCCCATTGACCCCTGATGAAATTCAGGAAGTTCCAGTAGGCCCCATCGTCCCATCTCACTTTTCTTACTAGTAGATCTTGTATAACAAAATCCTCCACATCAATACAAATAATGTTAAAGAACAATGTAAAATTATTTATGATCCAAAGTGTTGTCAATATGTTACAATTAACTTTCGACTACAACTGATGATAAAATATTAATGTATCATTGTTTCCATGGTTTTAGTCTGTCAACAATATCACAGCCAGTAAAATAAAAATCCTTCTGCGAAAAACAACATTCAGGAAATAATTTAGTATCGTTATTGATATTTTTTCCCGCTCTTGTTTATGAATTAAGTACAATATTAATAGTCCCGCTCCTTTTTGTTTTTTGTATATTTCTCAATTATCAATTTATTTTTTCAATGAGAAAATATTAATTAAGCTACTTTATTGAATCAGTTCCTTCTACATAAATAATTATATTTAGAAAATTCTTGAGACTTTTTTCAAGAAGAGAAGGATCTTGAAGAAATAAATTCTTTTAAATAAGCTATCTGTAAATTCCATACTGTATTTAATACGAAAAATGTACATTGTTTGGATTTTAGGTCGATATATATTGCATTTAAACAAAATAGTTTAATTTTCAACTAAAAAATATTTTCTACCAAAAGATATGATTTTTTAGATTAAAGACAAATTTTCAGGAACAAAAAAAGTAAATTAAGCAAAATTTTGAATTTTCGATTCAAAATATCGCTTTATGAAAATATGATTTTTTTAGGATAGAGTTGAGTCTTCAAAACGAACAAATAAGTTTTAAAGGAAAAAGTTCATTTTTCACCAAGCAAGTAAAATTTTCTGCCAAAAAAAGAGAAATTTTGAACTAGCTATATTTAACGAGATATCTAATTTTTAACAAAATAGTTGTATCCATAAACCTCAAAAAGAGGATAGAGGTACAGCAAATTCCGTGACCTTATACAACGCGACTTCTAAACGGTTAATTATAGAGAATAGTCATTTAAGCTGCAGAATTACGTATCTAATCATTCAACTATTTATGTTCAGATATTTTCTATTAACTTAATTATTTAGTTACTTTAAAAATTGTTTAGAAAAAATGTCGACGTACTTTTAGTAAAATCTCTTTTCTTTCTTAAATGGCTATTTGCTACTCGTAGAAATATTTAAAAAAACACTGTCTTTCATGAGCATAAAGCTCATACCTGCCAGTCCAAAAAAAGATTTTCGAGGCGTAGAATTTAAAGAGAATTTGATACTATAAAATTCTATGTTTCGATAAATTTATACTGTTCTATCCCCTATCTTATTCCAACTCTTTGAAATTCTATCAAGAAAAAAATTTATGGAACCGCAGGTCCTACATAAAATCCGATGTTCTAGAATCTTAAAAGATTTTCGGCTACTGTATCCGACGAGAAATATTATGCTTTTTATCAACCACTTCTTATTTGAAGTTAGAAAATCTTATCCACTCGGAAATTTCATCAAGTCCTACGTATTATAATTTTAAAAGTTTCTGTAAAGGTAGCCTTCAAGTCCACATCGCGAAGCTTCAAATACAAAACTCGTGTTAAGTAATAATTTTGTATGCTAATCATTCCTTGAAAAAATAAATACTCAATGTTCATAAATAAATTATTAAAAATAAATTTCTTTTTTCCAACTTTCGATGTCTGGAAGACGAAATTGGTTTTAATTTATATCTGAAGTTAAGCAGGTTAACAAAGTGAAACGTCTAGTATCTTTATTCAAACCATATAAAGGATTTATAGTATACACATACATGCAAATAATTAAAAATAATTCAATGCTACAAAAACTATTAGATTTAAAACATCTTCTATCCTAAAGACTATTACTTTTCAAACTTTATTTCAATTTGTAAAGTTTCAATGAAAAGATGATCTTCGGAAAAGTATAAGATTTCACAATGAAAAGAATTAAACATAGGATTTTATATATATATATATATCTGGTGTGTTTAAAATATAATGAAGTTTCAATAAGAAAAGGCTGAAGGCAAAGTATAAGACTTCCTGTGGTACAGAATTTGGTAAAACAATTTAAGCTTGCAAATTCAAGTGGATAGGCATAGTGGATAATCTATCCGAAATTTTAGGTTCAAGTGATTTCCACATATAGTAAATTATCCCTGGAATCCTTTCTTAATTTGTTAACTCATAATCAAATCAAGAGAAATAAATCTGAAACAAGAGAGAAAATCAATATTAAGTGACAGTTGAGTATTTAAAATGTAAAAGTGATCACAAAATAAAATAATTTGGAAAATGTATTACTACAAAATAATTTAATGCTGCAAACAGCGTTGCTAAGCTCGAGGTACACAAAGATTTTTATTAGTAATATAAAAACATTTATTTAAAAAGCAAAATGTAATCTTTAGTGTCTTCTTGCAGAATTAAGTTTACAGTTTGATTGTTCGCCTAATGGGGTCCCTATTTTTAATGTTTCTCGTGGTGGCCCATCCGCTTCTTTTTCTTCTTCTGGCATACAACATCCTCCTGCCAGTGCTGTTCCTCCTGCCAGACCTCAATCACCATTTAGGCCTCGTTCAACCGCTGAAACTCCTTAACGTTTAAGGTCCCGTTCTCCTCCTGCCAGATATATAGTTCCACTCAACAGGCTTCCTTCTTTTGATGGATTTGCATTTGGACCTAACCAACTACAATTTATTCGTCTAACTCCAACTAAAAATCCTCACCGTAAACTCGAACTTGTTTTTGACTTACAGTTTCTGTTTTAACTAGCCCTTAAGACCTTTATATTTATCTTAACGTCTTATGGGTTTTGTTGCATAGGACTTAATTGAATCCTTTATTGGATTTGAACATTTTTTTCTTTTCACCTAATTGTTTTTTATTTATTTAAATTTCCTATGACTTTATTCTCCGACCAGATCTCCTGCCGAGCCTAACCTTGCTGCCAGGCCCAGTTATCACCCTGAGTTTCCATTTTCTAACATACTTGGATATGATCTTGACCAACTTCAATTTATTCGGCTTTGTTGCCATGAAAATCCGCATCAGCTGTTTGAACTTCGTAGATTTACTTTTTCCTC
>JAAAKG020175536.1:0-26770 GCA_010014905.2 Druon quercuslanigerum | reverse complement strand
CATTCTTCGACCCCTCTACCCTTCTCCCACTCTTCTTCTTTACTTCTATTCCATAAAATAAATTATCAGATTTCGTGTTTTTTTCCCGCATACGGGCCTTTTCTCCACATACAATAAACGTCACTCTCAATTCAAGTCATGTAAAATTTCTCTCAGATTGTGTAACACGGCCCAAACGGGTAACGCACAACAACTTCTTCCAGTCCTATTCTTCTTCGGGGAGATCGTTGCATTGGATCTCACGAGAGGGGGCGATGGTTGGGACCCCCTCATCCCCACCCTTTTTTTACAACAACGGCCCCCCCACTCTCCCATGTGGGAGAAATACATTCAATCGCAGCGTGTCGGTGAGTCGGCCCTGCTACATGTGGCGTAGGCCAGCCTCTTGTAGAGCCGAAAATGCACGAGCATGTACCCGAGCTCCCCCGACCCCACAATTCATTTTCGGTGGCAAACTAGCTAATCCGGCTATTAGCAGGAGTTTTTAGGTAAAGTGAATCTTTCAGGGTGTCAAGAGGGTGAAAGAATCTTTTTCGGAAAAACTGAAATGATTGTTTCAAAATTAATTCTAAAAGAAAACAATTTTTAAAAAGTACATACACTATTTTTTTAGGTATATGCTGCTTTAAAAAATAAACTGCCAAATTTGAGTAAGTTTAAAAGATTTCCGAAACTTTGAAAAGATTCAAAAATAATTAAAACTTGTAAAGATTTTACAAGAATTTTGTAAAGTTTTACGAATAATTAAAGTCATTTTTATTTTTTTTTTAAATTAATTTTTAAAGATTATTTAAAAAAATTTCAAGACATACTTTTATAGATATTCCTAAAATTTGTTTTAATATGATGTTCATTGATTTTTATTTTAAAAATTTTATGAAGAATCGTCTTTTAAATTATAGAAAAAACGTTTAAAAATGTTAACAAACGATTGTACAGACTTAGCTTTGACCTTATAGACCAGTTAAAGAAATAAATATCAAAAAAAGTACCTAAAGAACTATAAATATTTTAATGTTATTGAATTTTACAAAATATTAGGAAAAATTCCAGTAGCATTCCTTTAAAGCTTCGAAAGTATATTTCTAAAATCTTTAAAAATCTAAATTTCTAAAAAAATTTAAGTTTAAGATTTGATTTGAGTCTCTTTCATTTTTCTAAATATTTCTTAAATCTCATCGATTATTTACATTTTTTAAACTTTTTAATCTTATCAAATAGAAACATTTTGCTTTTTAAACTCTTCTTTTAAATTTTAGGAAATAGTTTGATGTATTTTGAAATATTTTTGAATATTCTTTGAAAGTACATTTTTAAAATAAATAATCATTTTAAAAATACACACAAATATTATCACAATTACTCTTTTTTCTAATCTTGTCAGACCTTCTAATCTTTAAACCTTTAAAAATTAATCAAATTTTTCCTATTCTTTTTAATTCTGCAAAATTAAAAAAAATTTCCTTTAATATTTTTCAGATGCTTCGACAATGTCTGAAATCTTTTGTAATGCTTTGAAACTTTTGAAAATGAACTCTTAAAATTAATTTTTCGAAATAAAAAATTATTTTAAGTTTCCGTCATTCTTGTGCCAATAAGATCAAGTATCAGTTCCGTGAATTAATCTCTTAAAATGTCGCTCCATGAAAGAACCCAAAAAATTTTTTTTTTTTTTCATTTTCGTGAAACCTTACAAAATTTTCTTTTTTGACATTTTTTTCCTTAAACATTTATTCTTTTAGGTATAAATTTATCTTTTTTGGTGACGGATTATTCTTCTTCTTTAAAAATTAATTTTTTAAAGTTAAAAATTAATTTCTCTAGTTGAAATTTCGCATTTTTTGGGATCAAAATTAATTTTTTTAACTGCAAACTTCAGTTTGAAGGCTTGGCAAAAGTAACATTGGGAGAAACATTTTTTATTTCGCACACATTTTTTAAAGGTATATCGTTTTATGGCATACTAAATGTTTTTGTAAAGATAAGCAAAACTCGGTCGAAGTAATTTAGAAAATTATCAAATGCACGACTTTGGCGCAGCTTGAAAAATTCAAACCGACCTTAAAAATTTGTATATTTTGAGTTTTCGTATATAAAACTTCCTGCCCATGTATACTACGAAGATAAATACGAAAAAATAATGAAATCCACTTTGTCTATGGAAAAATTATTTGGCCTATTTTTTTTGATAGGATGCTTAGTTTCTGTTTTAATCGCAGTTCTTGGTAGTGTAGGGATATAGATAGCGTCACTACAACGATAATTTGACTGTACCATTAAATTTGACCTCGAGGTCTTTTTTCAAGGTCAAACGGAGGAAAGACCCTTTTCTTAAATGAGAACCCCTATTTTTGACTGCGGATTTGAAAAGAGAGGGAAATTTTCCGTCGAAAATGTCCTGTGGAAAAAAGGTTTTTGTGACCTTGAAAGGGTACAAAATTAGGTTCAAATGTATGAGAAACGACCAGATCTCTTCTGAAATACTTTGTCTACAAAGAAATGGTTTGAACGAAGGTTAGCCAGGGCCGAGGAGGACATTTGACTGTACCATTAAATTTGACCTTGAGGTCGATTTTCAAGGTCAAACAAAGGAAAGACCCTTTTCTTAAATGAGAACCCCTATTTTTGACTGCGGATTTAAAAAGAGCGAAAAATTTCGCGTCAAAAATGTCTTGTGGAAAAATGGTTTTTATGGCCTTGGAAAGGTAAAAAATGACAAAAACCATTTTTCCACAGGACATTTTTGACATGAAATTTTCCGCTCTTTTCAAATCCGCAGTCACAAATAGGGGTTCTCATTTAAGAAAAGGGCCTTGCCTCCATTTGACCTTGAAAATTGAGCTCAAGGTCAAAAGGTCAAAATGTATATAAACCAAGCTCTTAATTTAATCATTATAGGGATGTTACCAACGACCCACTAAGAAACAGCACGATTTCTCTTTAGTATTCCCCCCCATCCCCTGGTTTTTCGAAGAATTGAGACATCCCTTTAAAGTATTTGGATTAAATATTTGATAAATACTATTCTTAAAACTGAGTATTTATCTTTAGTTTTTTTTTAGTTTTTATTATCGTTCTAGAAAAGTAGTAAATCCCTAAAAAAAATATCTGCGACGCAAAACATATGCCGAGTACAATTACACGAAGCTGCTATCATAAACATTAAATTATAGCGAGTAAAAAAAATAATTTGAGATTATTTTTATGCAAAAAAATAATGCACGTGTATTTAGTATCAGTGTTTCCTGCTTTATCGTGTTTTTGAACAGCTTCGTGTTGAATATGTGTATTCGTTCTTTATCTACTTCCCTTCATGTGGTAAATATGATGTACGTTGGCTTATGAGCGGGGGAAAGAGAGTTGCTATAAAAGTCGCGACTGAAAGCCAAGAGATTCAGTCTTTTTTTGACGAGAAAGCAACAAAAATAAAATGAACTTCTCAATCATCCTCTTATTCTTTGTGATGTATGCGGTCTTCATCGCTGTACGTATAGGGTCAAGTTGCACAAACCCTGATACCTGTGAGCCAAACGATAATAAGCCTTGTTGTCCAGGTGTGCAATGCTATTGGAACGGTAAGTTAAGATGTTATTTTGACGTAATTTTTTATTTTTTTATTTTCTTAATGCCCAGGCATTATGTATAATCCCTAGGCATTATATATAATGCCCGACACACGATGGGTAGAGCATATAATTTTGACTTTGAGTATAATGATGCATTTGAAGAATGGCCTGAAAAATTGGTGAGCACTTATTCAATTCAACAAAGGTTTACTTGCTATTTATACAAACATAGCATACTGGAATGACTATTTTATTAACACTAAACTTGTTTTACGCATGAACACTTCTCGATTCCAAAATTTGTTTTGCAGGAAAGTTTTAAAAACCTTGTCTCATAAAAAATCAGAAATAGTATCATCCATTTTTAATTTACAATTTTTATCAGATGTTGACGTCCTGTTACTTCGTTATTATTTGATAAAACAGTTTACATTTTTAATTCCAGAAGTGCCATTTTTTAATATTTTCAGAATCATAAAAAAGATCTTCATCAGTGGAACAATAGAAAGGTCCAAATGTATCCCTTGAAAATTTATTAAAATAAATTTCGGTGAAAAAAATCATTCTCAATGACAAATATAATAATTCCTTTTTTACCAAAAATGATTTTAACTTACATAGGAAACAGTTAAACTCAACCAAAAACAGGGAATTTTCAAACAAAATATTTGAATTTTCCACTAAAAAATGTGTAGTTAATTTTTCAGCTCCAAAAATTATTCGCTTCTTATACTGCTATTGAATAATAAAAAATATTTTTATTTTCAGGCACAGGTTATCAATGCAATCAACATGGGTAAAAACTGCTTTCTCCATCCGTATTTATGCCTCGGATGCGAAATATGATCGACGCGATGCTTCTTAATTATTCTTCTGGCTCCTTAAAAATCTTGAAATTTAAGTTACGATTTACCATTATTTGAACAAAGTTTTGTTTTCCGATGTTCACGTTAAAGACAATAAATAATGTTTAAAAACTTAAGGCAATAATGCTTATTTCACAAAACCTCAATTCATCAGCGAAGTCGTAAACTTTCTCTAAACGTAGAAAAATGGAGACTTGTAATTGGAGTGTTGACACATGGTAAATCCAGACTCTCTTGTCATATTGGAACATCCTGCCTGGACGGCCGCAATCGGTCAAAAATGTTTCTTGAAAACGAACAAAAGGGGAGTCGCAGCACTCATTCTCAGAGCATTTGCACAATCTAAAAACATTTTTTCTTAATTGCATTCGCTTTTGTTTATTCTGTTTAAGAGCACCAATATTTGTAAACCTGGCTTCATCTTCGAGGGGATTGTTTGTAATGAAGATTTGTGCAAAGTAGGCACGTTTTCCTTGTCATTCCGGGAAGGTTGGTAGTATAGGCTGCAATGGGCGATTGCTAGGGTGGAGGAAATTGCCGTACGTGGACGGCAAAATCAACATTGCCGTTTGGTGCGCATGCGCTGTTGCGTAAAGGACTGGAGTCTGCTTTGTAGCGCATGCGCAAAGCGTCGAGTAAATCGAGTCGAATGCTTTAGTGAGGATAGTACACTCCTTTGCACAAAGTATCGTATGCACCATGGAGCCAAGCGCGTTCTCGGCCTCTGACGTCGTTTTCAGTCCTCGGCTCCGCTCGCGCTACGCCTCGGACTGAAAACGTCGTCCTTGGCCGAGAACGGCAAAGCTTGGCTCCGCGGTACATAATGTACTATTAAGACAAGCACGCCAAAAATGGAAGAACCTTTGGCGTCATACCTTAATAATACTAATGTGGTATTCCAAAATAAGCGTAAAAGTTCGCACACTGCCTATTGGCTCACGTTATAAATGGAGCGCCCTGCGAGCACTTTGCAGTATCTCCACAACGTGGGATTTTCCGGCCCCCACCACTTTCCTATCTGGGAGAAATACATGCAAACGTAGCGTGTCGGTGAGTCGGCTCTGTTACATGCTGCGAAGACCAGGCTCGTGTTAAGCCGAAAATGCACGAGCTGGAACACGAGTTCTCCCGACTTGACGAATGACGATCGAACTCTAAATCCAAAAAGTGTTTCCTTTTAAGTAATAAAAATGGAACTGCAAATGAAAGCAAATGAAAAGTTATTCTTATTTTAAATAGTTTATCCTAAAAATGCTTTAAGAATCTCTTCAAGTCTATTAAACATTTTTTTAACATACTCTATTAAGAAAATAATTTTTTTTTCTGCAAAATTAAAAAAATGCTTTAAAAAAAATTCTGCAATTTTGTTGCACTTTTTTTAAAGTTTATGTTGTTTATAAAATATGATTTCGAATTTTTATAAGTTAAAGAGACGTTCAGGATTATTTGAAAGTATTTCAATTCATTCGAAACGATTTCAAAAATTGTCAAGGAATGCTCTAAAAGATTTTAAGACATTTCGTTCAATTTTGTCAAATTTAAAAGAAAATAACGAAAAACTGCAATCAGTTTTAATTTATAGAAGGCTTAGAAGGTTTAAAAATATTAAAACATGTGAAAAATTTTAATGATCTTTTGTTTTTTTTTAATTCACATTAAGAAAAATTGAAAAACGTTTTTAAACATGTCAAAGGATGTCCCAAAATAAACAAATAAAAATTCAAAATTAATAAATTTTTGAAAATTGAGTAAATTCGAGAAATATTTAGAAGAATGGAAGAGATTCAAATCGAATTTTAAATCTAATTTTTTTAGAAATTTAGATTTTTGAAGAATCAAAAAATAAACTTTAGAAGCTTTAAAATAATTCCGGAAGACTTCCAGAAGATAAAACTATTTTTCTTAAAATTCATGGGTTTCACGAAAATGAAAAAAATTCTTTTAGGTTCCTAGGAATAATTGAAATAATTTTTTTTTCTAAAAAATTTATTGTAAGACATTATTTTAAAATATTACAAACAGTTTCGAAGCAAATAAAAAATTTTTAAGGCATTTTTTTTAATTTTGAAAAATTTGAAAAAAAATAAAAATAAAAATAATTTTTGAAGATTAGAAGATTAGAAGGTCTGACATTTGTGATATTTGTGTGAAAATTTTAAATTATTTTTTATTTTGAACATCGTACTTGAAAAGAAAATTAAAGAAGATTTTTAAACACATCATGCGATTTACTAAATTTTCGTAAAAGATTGCTGAAGGCTTTAAAAGCAAATTGTTTCAATTTAGTAAAATTTAAAAGTTTTAAAAAAATAGTCATCGAATAAATTCAATAAATATTTAGTAGAATTGATGAAATTCAAAAAGAATTGACACAATCAATTATTATTTCCAAGCAGAATAGGTAATGAGATAAATTTTGAAAAAATAAAAAAGGTACATCCCGGTATGCTTAAAAATATAATTTTTTTTTTAAATAAGTTGCATAAAATTTAAGAAAAGTTTATTTTAAGGACACATAAAATTTTTTAAAATTATTTTTTAAAAATTGGCAATATTAAAAATAGTAGCATTTATAGTTTTGCAATGTTTTAAAATGATATCTTAAAATTAATTTTTTTAAATGCAAAATTATTTTAATTATTCCTAAAAACCTTAAAGAATATTTTTTTCATTCTCGTGAAACCTTACTAAATTCTTAACAAAATTTTACAAGTTATAATTATTTTTTAATCGTTTCAACATTTTTAGATATATCTCATACTTATTCAAATTTGAAAGCAAATTTTTTTAACCAACATGAACTTTTTTAAAAATTGTGCAAAAAAATTGCACAACGAGGCTCAATGAGAATTAAGCTCCTTATTATTTTATTAAATTATATAACATGGCAAAATTAAAAAATTTTGCTTCACGCTCGTTTACACCCTTTTAATAATTTTTACGAAATAAAAAAAATGTGGTGTTATTTTTTTTTTAATTTTCTCCCAGAATTTATTCCATTTCATTTTTTTTTTAAATTTTATCTTTTTAAATTGAAAATCAAACTATATGTTTAAAACTTTAAGTGTTCTTCCTTCGAAAATTAAACTATTTTGCAGAACATTAAATTTTTTATCTGAAAATGATGCTATTCCATTTGTGGTTAAATAGTTATTCTTTAGTTTTAATATTTATTTTATAATACAAGAAGTAACGATTATGTTGAAATTTTTTAAAAATTATTGTTTCCATTGAAAATTCATATTTTTTAATAGAAAATTATTCTTCTCGTTTAAGAATTGATTTTTTGGTTGATAATTTGAATGGTATGTTAGAAATTCGATTTTTTTTGGTTAAAAAAGCATTTAATATGCTGAAAATTAAACTGTATCATTTTTAGTTGAAAATTTTTTTCATTTGGAAATTCAACAATTGGTTTGAAAATTTATTGTTCTTTTTGAAATTTCGTCTTTTTTGGAAGAATATTAGTTTTTTTCACGTATCTTCATTTCTTCGCTTAAAAATTTGACTATTATGTTGTAGATTTGATTGTTTTTTTTTTAAATCGAAATTAATTTTGTTGAAAGGAAATTTAACAGTTCCATTTTTTTTTAGATTAATCTTATTCACTTGAAAATTAATTTCATTTGTTGAAAATTACATTTTTTATGCAAAAGTTTAACCAGTGCATTTTTTGTTGAATAATTATTGTATAAGTTTAAAATTCGTTTATAAAGTTGAAAATTAAACACTTTTGTTGGCATTTTTCTGTGGTTAAAAATTAATTTTTCTAACTTTAAACTTAAGTATAACCAAGAAGTTTCAGTTTAAAAATGTATTTTTTAAAAGTCATTTTTTAGGTTGAAAATTTAAATATTTTGTCAAAAAAGCGCTTTTTTTGTTTTTTAGAAATTAATTGTTTACTAAAAACATGAGTGAGATATATGCAGCACTAAATTTGAAACATTTTAAACACAGAAGTCTGGCCTCCTTTATCTATTTCGATCAAGTAAATTATGTTTTCCTCTTCGCAATGAGTCTAATGGTTCGAATGTAACCTGGGATTTCAAAACCGGAATAAATTTGTAGTGTAGATACGTCGTCATTCGTGAAGTCGGGAGAGATCTGGTTCCAGTTCGTGCCTTTATCGGTTCTACACGAGGCTATTCTTCGCAGCATTTAATAGAGCCGACTCACCTACATGCTACATTTGCTTGTGTATCATCCAATTGGGAAAGTGGTAGGGGCCGAAAATTCCGAAGTTCTGGAGACACTGCCTAGGGAATGTAAGACCTTGTAGTTCGTGTGGAGGCATTAGGGTCAAACGGGCTCTAATAATATACATAATTATAATACTGTATATGCGTGAAAAAGTCTAGCTAAAACATGACTTCTGGATCCCTGGGTTCAGGTGCCTACCGGACCGATTTTCAGTTTTTGTAATCTTTAGAGGAATGATCTACATCCCGAAAAGCGACCAAGAAACAACCACTAGTTGGTATCATGGCCTGTGAACGTGTATTCATTGAGTGCCTTGCTCCATGTGATGATCTCCCTAGGCCATGGTTGTAGAGTAATCGTGCTCGTGACACTTTGACACCTTGGGGTTACGAAGGTATTCTATGAGCCGATACAGCGATCTTGTAACCCAGGCTAACCTATACAACAATAGTCTAGTGGAACAGGGTCGAACTGTCCACTGTGAAGTCTCGACTGGAAAGAATCAGGGGACTGATTCGAAACGGCATCAGGGGTGCTTCGAAGTCGACACCCACAAAGGCTCTGGGGGAAACTAATAGGTTTGGAGCCACTCCACCTCACCATCAAGACCATGGCTGCGAAGGTGGTCTGGAGATTAAATATGATAAGCGAAAGGATATCGATAGTAGTACGGATACCAATCGTCATCGCGAGAATTGCCGACCCTGAGCACGCTCATATACAAAATGTCCACTCGCTGCTATCTCTTTGTCAAGGAGTATCGAGTTAACCTATCGGCGAAAGAAAATGGGCTAACGGTGATGTACACCTTCCCAGTGATGGTGACAAATGGTTTAATGTTGGCTCCAAGGACAAGGCCAGCAGGGCTACTACAATCGACCTCAATGGAACAACCACAACATCGATATTTGTATGGGAGCGCATCAAGCGCAATGAGATATCGGACAGGCTACAAAAACTAGCGGAAAGAGAACATTTTACTAAACCTGAGGAAATTGTACGCATTTCCAGTAGGATTGTCATTGAAGAAATTTACAACCTCGGGTATCACAGACATAAGATATGGCTTCAAAAAAGTCACCTCTGTCATCTGTACGGAAGGGAATATGAGACAGCTACTTAAATCATTATTCAATGCCCTGCGATTGCGGGGAAACGTCTTACATTTACTTATTGCTCTGCAAGAAGATTCGCCCTGACTCCGCGGAGACATGCTCAAAACGTAGCGAGGTTGATTCCGAGTTAGTGGCTAAGAGGATCTCCGTACAGTCCTCCTCAGATATGGATGCTTGTAAGAAAAAAGGAATCACTACGAAAGATGATTGTGACTCCCTTGTTTATTTCGAAAAATTGTATTGCGTAGTAAACTCAGGTAAGCTAGTAGTGATGACTTTATTAGCTCTCTTGCACCTAAAAGCCCCAGCTGTAGTTACCGCTGATTTCAAAGATAAGCATTTTTCTGATGGAAATTATTTAGAGACAGTTAAAGCGTTATAAACGAACACTTGTGAGAAACCAGAATTGATTAGTGAAATAATCCATACTTACAAAGTACGGTGTAGGATACAACTCACGAAATTTATTAACTCAATTCCTCTGGAGACGCTATTTGACACTGAATTAATTTTGGGGCTGGATTCCCAGGACAGTGAAAAACATCCATTTACCACTTTTACAGTAAACGATAACGGTAGCTGGCGAATATTGGATCGATCGGACATCAAAAGGGAACAGCTTAAACGCTATTAGGACAAAAGACTACCATCAATAAGCAAATCCGGAAGCAGATTACGCGCGAACCAACTCGCGAAACGTAAATAGATGTGCAGGATCAGACACCAATCAAAGAGCGTTACCGAATCGTTTCGCCAAAGGTGAAGTAACGAATGTATGCCTAGTTGGATAGGCTCCTGTAAGAGTGCATTGCAAAAAGCTCCCGACGCGAATGGCCTGAACCGGTAGTTATGACGCGAAAAGCAAACGGTGATCGTAAGATGTGTTGAGATTTCCGGAATTTGTACTTATTTTGAGGAGAAGGACGCCTATCTATTGCCTAGCATGCTCGACAACCTTCGTCAGCTTCCATCCGCTAAGTATATCTAAAAAGTTGACCTTAGCACCGCTTTTAACCGAATATTTATGGAGGATTTGATTCAGGATTACACAGTATTTACTGTACCGGGTAGATGTTTATTTTAGTACGTCAGGATGCGTTTTGGCTTTTCCAGGACTCTCGCTACTTTTCAGGGATTTAAAGATAGCGTGATTACTCCTGAAATGGAACCTGACGAGTTCCTAAACCTCGACATTTTGGTGGTTATCGGGACGTACTTACAATTCATTCCGAAAATAGTGAGTTTTGCTGCTCCGTGATAAAGTGATGAAATATTTAGACTGTTTCCGCTTCTTTGGTTTGCTTCGCTTCTGCTACACTACTATAGCAATGCAAACAATGACGGCTCTGAGAAGAAGTTAATTCTATTGTAAGAATCTCTCTTTCACGAAATGATCACTCGTGGATGCAAACCCTACAACAGAATTATAATGTTCCAATTTATTCAATTTTAACGATAAAATAAAGTTAAAAATTACAACTCTAATGAATAGACACAATTAATATCATTCTATTCGCTTTATGATAATTAAGTTTGTCTAACATTTACTGACTATTTCTACTTAACGAAGGCGATCCGTCGCTAAGTGATAGGTTCACGTTTCCGATTAGCGACCCTGGAAAAATATAACCGTTTTTCTTTCTGAGTGATTCCATGAATGCTCCAACTTTCATCATTTTCCGAGGTTAGGAACGAAATGCGACCTGACCGATCAAACCAACCCCGGATTCGGATTCAGCAACACCAGAAACGTATAGAAATGTTTATCTTACTAGGTGGACAAGACCTTTTTTTTCGCGTCCCTGTGGAATTTAACAATTTGATTGAAAACATTGTTATCTTTGTTGATAAGTATTTTTTAAAGGAAAACTGAAGTATCATGTTTCTCATTTAAAATTGATCCTTTTTGGTTGAAAATAATTTTTTTATTTCGCTATTTATCTATTCTCTTTTTCGTTTAAAATTCATCCATTTTGATCAAAAGTCAACTATTTTGGGAGAAATTTCAACTATTTGGTTAAAAATTAAATTTCCTGTTAAAAATTCAACAATTTTATTAAAAACCTCAACGAATTGGTTCAAAATAAAAAATTTTGTTGAGAATTCAACAGTTGTTTGAAAATATTGTTTTTTTGTGTTTTATTTCGAAAACTTATTTTTTTTTTTTGCAGAAAATTTAAGAATTTTTTTTTTATTTAAAGTTTATCCTTTTTGGTTGAAAATTCGTCTTTTTGGATTTAAAATTTAGCAATTAACTTTCTGGTGGAAAGTTCAACTATTTAATAAAAACATGAAATCTTCTGCTGAAAAATAAACAATTTTAGTGAAGATATTATTGTTTGTCGAAATTGCTTTTAACTAAAAATTAGGGTATCCTATTCTTACTTGAAAATTCCTATTTCTGGAAAGAAAATTTAGAAAAGGTAAAATGTTTGACTAATTAGTAAGAAATAGATTTTCTGTTCAAAATTCAACAATTTGATTTAAAATATTATTTTTGCTTTGTTAAAAATTAATTTTTGTTAAGTGAAAATATAAGTATTCTATTTTTATTTAAAATTCATCCTTTTTGGTAGAAAGTTCAACTATTTTGTCAACACTTCTATTTTTTTTTTTGAGAATCCAACAATTTGACTAAAAATAATTTTCTTTTTTAACTAAAAATGTAACCATTCTATCTTTGGCATTTATTTATTTTTGAGTGGATTCAAACAAACTTCTGGCAAAATTTTTTTTCGTTGATTTGATGAAAATCAAGGAATAGGCTGTACATTTTTCACAATTATATATTTGAGGTTAAGAAAAATTATCTACTTAATAGACCTTCAAAACAGTGTGATAAAAGCTCAAAAAATTTTTTAGAAAAAACCTGTACAGCATGTCACAAAAGTAAGGAAACAAGCCTGTATCCTCTTTAGTGAGCCTCAGCTTTGACCTCGAGGATGACCTTCAAGCATATTTCAAGGTTAAATTTTTCATTTAAATGGAAACGCCCCTTTTTGATATCGCTATTTGAAAAAACGGAAATTTTTTATTTAAATATGCAGTCAGGCCATATGTTCCGGATGACCTTAAGGGTTACCCTAAGGTCATTTTAACTCAAGCAATGTTTTGAAAAACGAAAGTCATATTCATTACATACGGATTCAATCTTAGCGACTTTAAAAATCGCTTGGGTAATGTTTTTCGTTAACGCTAAAAACAGACCTCACTTTCCCGACCTGAGCAGTCATGACCTTTATGCGGGAGTTTGTCCGCTATGGAATATTTTCCAATTATGCTATTCTAACTGCTATCAAAACATTGATTAACTTAAAATGACCTTAGCGGGGCCTTTGATGTCATCCGAAACATATGACCTAAGTACATCTTTGAATGTAAAATTTTCCGTTCTTTCAATTACCGGTTTCAAGAAGGGGCATTGATTAAAAAAAGTTGACCTTCAAATAACTTTGAAGGTCATCATCAAGGTCACAACCAAAGTCACTGTCAGTTTCGTTGTTAAAAGTTACTGCGGGAATGGAAGCAAAAGAGGAACCCCAATGGTGAATCTTAAAAGGATTTAAAAATTTGTCCAAAGGTCAATTTTATATTGGATAAGCAGTGTTTGTGTCATTCTCAAAAATAAAACTTTTTGGTTCACAATTCTTAAACATTATTAAAAATTCGTCTTTTTTGTAATTAATAATCTCCGTATTTAAAAACTCTTCTTTTTTGGTTCAAAATAAATTCTTTGTTTTTAGAATTATTGAATTCTGTTTTAAAATAGTTTTTATTGGCACTAAAATAATTTTTTTGTTCAAAAATACATATTTTTATGTGAAAATTTAAATTATTGGTTTAGAATTTTCGAATTTTATTAAAAATTCTTCTTTTTTGTAATAAATAAGACTTTTTTGTTTGAAAATGCTTCTTTTTTAGTTCAAAAGCCAACCTTCTGCTTCATAATTCTTAAATATTGTTAAAAATCTCGTTTTTTTGGTAGAAAATTAAATTTTTCTTCTGGAAAATTCATCTGTTTGATTAAAAGTTTAACAGATAGGTTTTAAAGTTGAAATTCTTTCGAAAAAATAACAAAATTCTTTCTGTCTTAAAAATTCGAATTTTAGGTAGAGAATTCTTGAATTTGATTAAAAATTCGTTTTTGTTTGTAATAAATTGGTCTTTTTGTTTAAAAATTCAACTTTCTGGTTTTTAACTGTTGAATTTTCTTAGAAAATTATCTTTTTTTTGGAAAATTATGTTTTTTGTTTAAAAATTCATCTTTTTTGTTCAAAATTTAGAAGTTATGTTTTAAATTTAAACTTCTTTCTCCAAAAAGGCATTTTGTGGTTAATGATTTAAAATTTCAGTAAAAAAATCATCTCTTTGTCTGGGAATTGAACTGTTTTATTAACAAAAAATTACTTTAGTAGTTTAAAATTGACCTATTCCATTTTTGGTCGAAAATGGTCCTTTTTTAGGTAAAAATTCAATTTTTTTAAATTGAACTATGTAGTTAAAAAATCAAAGTTTGGATTGAAAATTCTTGGTTTTTTTTTGGAAATTTGTCGTTTTTGGTATAAAATTAACTTTTTTATCAAAATTTCATATTTTATATTTGATGATTCAACATGTCAACAGTAACTCTGAAAATTACTTTTTTATTTTAATTGCCGAATTATTACTAAAATGTAAAAATCACCACATTGGCACATAGACAATAGAGTGAGAGGGCATATATCTATATCAGCGATTTTTAGCGCTGGGGTTAGTAGGGGGGGGGGGGGGCAAAAATTTACCAAAATTGGTAACACTGTTAATGGGTGATCCTTAAGGTCTCTTATACCTCTCTTTCTTTCCATTCTCCTTGGCTATGATATTTTTGTCAGATAGTTCGGAAAACTCGATGACGAATATAATTCGTTTCTCAAAGTCAGGGAGAACTATGCCAGGTTTCTAGTGTGCAACAGAAACAATAGTTGAGAATTTGAAATTCCAGTATATGAGGCGCTTATCATACTCGATAATACTTAATTTCTTATTTTTCTCAAGGAGAAAGTAAGGAGAAATAGATAAGGTGTGCAAATAACTCTTGTCGTTCCATTTCACAGTATAAAGTTATGGTATCAATAAACCTTAATTCACTAAAAAAAATTGTAGCAGTTTTCGACCATTTACTCAGTGTAAAATCAGTAGATTGAATAATTTATTTTTCTAGCTAGTACGTATTTGGAATTCAAAATTTTCCAGTATTTAATTTCAAGTTTAAGTAATCCTTGAGTTAGGAGATCGACAAATAAGAAAAAATTGGAATAATTTAAAACGATTTAAATGAATTAAAAATATTTAAAACAACTTAAAAGAAAACTTTTAAACTTCTTACTATAAATATTTTTAAGAAACTGAAATGAGCACTCAATATATTATCATAAATAATAATAGAGTTCTATAGAATAATTTTTAGGGAAATGGAAAACCTTAAGGTGGTCACAATTAATTTTTCTTAAATACTCTTCTTTTTGTGTTTCAAAGAATACATAGTCAAAATGTTACAACATTTTCTGAAACATTTATCATAACGGTATTTCTTTCGTAAGTTATTTAATTAGCCTTCGATTTTACAAAGCGAGATACGTAATCCAGATATATGACTGACGATTTGAAAAAAAAAACTATATAAAAATTTTTAATTTAATGCCATAAAACGCTGATTTACACATGATATTTTTATCACGACTATATCTCACCTCGAGAATGTAGAAAATCATGTTTGTCAATAATCTAAAAATGGTTAGTATATAAAGGTAAAACATATTTATCATCTTATTACTCCTATCTCAAAAAATTAGATGTGTGTTTCTACTAAAATGAGAACTTTAATTTGTTCTCTGATCTTCTTTTTTATCAAATTTCTTCATTCTGTTCGTAAGTAGAATTTAATTAATTATCAAGAATTTAAAAGTGACTGTGCGACCATGTCTGTGATTCAGCTTGCGATTTTTTTTATAAACATTTCTGAAAGAAGGTATAGAGAATTCTAAATAATGATCTTAAAATGTTCCTTGAAGTAGGTAAATATCTCCGCATACGTTTCTTGATTTTCCTATCCTTATTTCTATATCTTCGCTTACATTTCTCCATCCCATTTTTATTTTATTTTACCTTCTGTCAAACAATAATTTTCCTTTGATTTGCTAAGCCTCTCACTCTGTTTTTTTTGTTTTACTGCTCCCGCTCTATATTTTTTCACAATAACTTCATTTTCTTTCTATTGAGAATCTTAACTTTTGATTTCTATCCTCGCAGTCATTCCTATATTATTACTCCTCTATCTCTTGTACATTCACTATGCACACTCTCACTATATGTCACCTTTCTCCTACTATATTCACCTCTTCTACAATTCCTCTTCCTGCTTAGTCTGTCATCGTTTTCCTCTCACTCATATTGTACACTTGTTTCTTATTCACATAAATGCTTCTGTCAACACTCTGCATTTTTCCTCCTATTCAAATTTCAAACCTTTCACCTGTTCTATGTAAGTAAAATTAACTGTTAACAGCGTGCCACTCTCTACCATTAGTCCGAATTCTTCATGAATTCCTTACACTTTCTTACCACACCTTTTACACTCCAGTAATTTTTCCTCCATGCATACCTTTATTCCACTCTAGTCTAACTTTCCCTACTATTTCTTGTTTTCCACTCTGTATTAAAAAAGGGTGGAAGAATTACCAGTAGAGAGAGAGAAGAGTATGGCGTTACTGAGGGGGGGGGGGCTTTAATGCGAGAATTCGGGGAAGGGGCCTGTACCAGGAAGGGGGGAGCTTCGAAAGGAAATCGAAAAATAAGATAATAAATAATTAGCAGAAAATTCTAAGAGACTGGATGGAGGATAGAGGATGGGCGGTGACAAATGGTATGGCAATAGGTGACGAAGAGGAAGAATATACGTACGTGAGTAAGATGGAGGTATTGGCGATAGTCCATCTGATCATGAATATGCAAAAGTGGGAGGAAACACAGAAATTTTCAGTGGAAGGGAGAGTGGAATCAGAACATCAGCCATTGAGTTTGTGGATAAAAGGGAAAGATGGCGAAAGACAGGGTGGAAAGGAAGGGTCGTTAGAGGAGAGGGTGTCATGGACGAGGTAGGCGATAGAGAAGTATCAGGAGCAGTTGGGAAAAGCAAGATTTAAAGGTAAGTTGGTGGAAGAGATATGAGAGTATCTTAAAGAGAAAGTGAAAGGGTGTGTGAGTAAGAGAAGGTGGAGAAAAAGGGTCGTTAGGGGAGAGGGTGTCATGGACGAGGTAGGCGATAAAAAAGTATCAGGAGCAGTTGGGAAAAGTAATCGTTAAAGGTAAGTTGGTGGATGAGATATGGGAGGATCTAAAATAGAAAGTGAAAGAGTTTGTGAGTAAGAGGATATTTAGAAACAAGAAGGGAATGGTGAAGCCGTGGTGGGATAAGAAATGTATTTAGTATTTAGTATTTATTAAAGAAAAGTCCCTAGGGCTAAATAGCCATTTAAGGAACAGGATAATACAAGGTCATTACTAATTTCTACAAGCACTTCTCGGTGATATACTTAATCTTTAACCACTTCCGAGAAAGGGTCGGACATCAACTACCTGAGCTTTTCCCGGGTTGAGAGTGAGTACAATCTTCCAGGCCCAGAGGATAACGTGATCGATTTTCTACTTGACTAGAACAAGCAATCTTAGTTAAGAAATTTGTCCCGATAAGTAAATTTTGAAATCGTCAGCATATTTGTGGTAAAATAAATAAAATAAATTGAAGAGAAGGGGTGCCAGAATGGAACCCTGAGGAACTCCACTGTTGATCTCCCAGCAGCTGGAAATCCCCTCGCTACTAATAATAATTCTATGAGACCGATTATTAAACTATGATTGGATCCATTTGACGACAAAACTTGAAACGTTTTAAGATTTACATTTTTGTAGGGGTAACTTTTGTTTAACCACAACAAAAGCCTTCGAAAAATGAAACAAGCCAACAATCGTGATCTCCTTATTATCCATTGCTAATTTGAGATCCGTCGTTACTTTAAGGGAAGTAGTGAGAATGCTGTGTTTCGTCCAAAAACCTGCTTGCATCGAGTCAATGGCCTTAGATGTTTCGAGAAATTTGAAAAGTTGCAGGTGAGCAATTTTTTCAAGTGATTTAGATGGTGCACATAAAATAGAAATAATTTTGGAAACTAGGCAAATAACTGCCTTTTTCCAGATGTCTGGGAAGATACCAACCTGTAGGAAATCATTATAAATATGCAGAAGAAAAGGGAAGATAATTGGAAGGGCAAACTTAATCATTTTGATTGTTATTACATCAGTTCTTATAGCGTTCGATTTAACTTCAAGTATTTTTTCCAAAATTATTTCAGGTGTGACGTCATCCAAAAAAATGCAGAATCACTTAATGTTGAATTAATATGGTAGTAGAATATTATGAGGGACAAGTGTGGAACTGGGAATATAAAAAAAGTCTTAAAGGTCATTAGGTGGAAAAATACTATCTATAGATTCGTGCTTGGGCGGGATTAGGTGTAAACGTCTAAGAAGATGCATAATGTCCTCTTTTTTGTCTCTATGTGCAATTTCGTTATCATTGTATTGCTTAAACGCAAGTCTAATTTTAGTTTAAACTAAGTTCCTGAGTTTACGATATTGAGCTCGCATTATGCTGCTTGATTTTGAAATGTAAGCGGATCGGTGAAAAGGAAGTACAGAAAGTCTAAGGAAGGAACTGCGAAAAGGAAGGAGTGCGTAGAAATGAGAAAGGAGTTTAGGGTGATGCGCAGAAAGAAAAATCAGAAAAAGAAAAAATATCTGGAAGAGGAGTTAGGAAGTGTTATGACAGAAGGGGACGTGTGGAAGAAAATTTATAGGTTTAAGAAATGTAGGGTGGGAATAAGTGAGAAGATAGAGAGTTAGGAATGGAGGAAATTTTTTAAAGATTCATTTCAGGGGTCAGTTACACAGAAGAGAGATGAGGTGATTAGAAGAATGAGGGAGATAGGGAGGGAGAGGCTGAATTACGAGGAGATAAAGATGCAGATAAGGAAGTGGAAATGGTTTAAGACAGCAGATCTGGGCGGGGTAGAGAACGAAGCGTGGCTGTTTAGCACACACATCTTGAGGGGACAGGAATACCCCCGGCGACGCAAGCGTGCTGTAGGGAGGGAAGAAGTACCATCGACAATATTTACGTTTTGCAGCACGTGGTAGACAGAGAATTAGCTAAAAAGGGTTCGAAAGAATGGCATGGAGAGAGAGAATGCAGAAGGAAAGGAAAGAATAAGAGATTCGAGGTTTAACCAGAACTATGTATTGATTATGCTAAGGGAGAGAGCGCAATATTTGTGTGAGAAAGAAGATCAAGGAAGCCAGAAACTTATAGCAAGGAAGAGATTCAGATCACTAGGGGTATTATAAGAGGTTTTGTCTTACAAGATAGAAGAGGCTGTGTGAATTGTGTGGGAAGGGGGATGCAAAATTGGAGCACTGGTTGGAGGAGTGTAAAGAGGTGGAAAGAAGTGGGATAAGCATAGAGGTATTTTTTCATGAAAGGGAGGACAAAAGGTCATTAGCGTGGGTGAAGGGGGTGTTGGGTAAGATGGAGAAGAAGAGAAAAGGAAATCGAAGGACGAAGAGGAATGGAGAAGGAAAAATTGCTAATAGGAGAGGAAGTAGATTTAAGAAAATTGTAAAAATTGGTATGGAGGGATGTTAGTTTTTACATATTTGTATCTAATAATAATATGTTAATAACAGGATTTATATATTTCTCCTTACAGAATCAAGTTCCACATATGATAGAATGATAGAACTAAAGAACGGTTATGCGCTGACTACTGGACCTTTTCCGCATATTCTTGGAAGAGTTGAAAATTTCGAGATCGTTCCACTACATCCAGGTGCTAATTTAAAAACTAATAATTATAAAGCGCTCAAAGGGCGGATTCAGAGGTGAACCTAAGATTCTCAAAGTTCCTAAATTTGTAATATATACAATTTGGTTTAACTTAGTAAACAAATTTTTTTGAAAATTAAAAAAGTTCTGAAATAAAATTTCGTAGAGAATTATTAGTAGACTTAGAGTTTGATAAAATCTAGTAGATACAACCTGCAGATTTTTGAATCTTTAAAATAATTAGCAACAATATTTTTCTTACAGATCCAAACCGACAAAGATTTGATCCATCTATACATTACCGTGCAATATATACTTATAGAAGAGGACGCAGGACTTTTATAGAAATTGGTTAGAGCATTTTTTTATTGCTTTTAATTGTTCAAGGAAGAAAAACGCTACATTTTTAGATTTCGTGTAGAAAAAGTGCATTTCAGTTTTCACTCAATCATTTTCATTGAAATCCTGATTGGGTTTTAATTTTTTGATGGAAAAAAATATTTTTAAAAAAGAATTTGGGGGGATGGAAAATTGTAACCATTAAAGTTTTCCAATTTTTTAATATTTTTACTGGGAGCTAAGACTTTTAATATAGAAAAAAATATCATTCACAAATAAAAATACTAACAAAATAAAATAAAACATTATTAATAGCAAAATAAAAAAGAAGTTAACACTGTACAATATTATTCACTAAAATTTCGTTCTTGAAGTAATTTCCTCTTTAATTAACGAAGTTTAGAAATATTCAGAAAAAAAGTTTTTAATAAAAAAAGGCTGCACATTTGGCAATTTTAATTTGCAAACCTTATTATGAAAAAATGCATAATCTTTAGTAATGATAAGATAATGCTTAAGGAAATTTTTAAATAATTTATTACTTCTACTTTTACTATAAATGGTCTTCTTTCGACTATCTTAGGTCCACCGTTACCCCAACCACCACCAAACGCAGAAGAGCTTTTGAATTTTCGTAATGATGATGAATTGTGGCGCCCGAGTTTTACTGGAAATGGTCCTTATGCAATACGACATGGAGAATATTTTTATGAACTACATCCACGTCCATTCCGTAAATTAAAAATCAAAACATAATCTAAACTAATAATAGAGAATTAAGTAGTGCCATATTTTCAAACACATTTTTTCCTATTGAACGATTCGAGCGGATGCATGAGGCGCTCCACGATAATTTTCTTTTTTTTACTAAATATACTAAAAGTGACAGGACCATTCTTTGAAAAAAATCTAAGAAAGAAAGAATTCAAATTTTATTTTTGAATCAACTAAGATGTTTGGAATTTGACGCAGTATTTAAAAAATCTCTTATCTGAAATTGATCCAGCATCTTCATTCTGTCTAAGACAATTCTTCAAACCTAATTATTATAGAGGCATGTATTAATATTAACTAAGCATGCTCAAATTATCAGCCAAAGTTTTATTTTTTTGACATGATCAAAAATTTTTAGGTTTGACTGTCAAAATTCGAATTTGATTTCTTGGATAACACAGACCCACAAAAAATTTCAGCAACCCGAACTCAACCACCATACTTAAAAGTTTTTGATGTCGCTAAATCCGAATCTGGGGTCAGTTTGACTCTTTCATGTCAGGAGCAAGGATCAGAGAAAAACATTGAATCGGAGGAAACCACTAGCTCGGAGAAAACCTCAACTCTCAGACGTTCTTAGGGTCGCTGAAATCTATAACGAGGTCATTTCAACCCCCTAAGGTCAGGAGCAAGGTCAATTAAAAGCCAACATGAGGAAACCGATTGGACCGGAGAAAACCTCTACTCGCAGACGTTTTTTGGGTAGCTCAATCCAATAGGGTCATTTCGACACATCAGATTAGGATCAAGGTCAATTGAAGGTAAAAAGAGAAAAAACCATTGAATCGGCGTGAAACACTATTGTAAGACGTTCTTGGATTCGCAACATCCGAATCCTGTGTCATATTTACCCCATCAGGTCGGGTTGAAGGTTATCGCAACGTCAAAGTTGACCCTAAAAACGTCTTGATATAGTACTTCACGTCGATTCAATGGTTTTGCTCATTTTGACCATCTCTTGACCTTGATCCTGACCTTGTGGGGTCAATCTGGCCGCGCAAACGGTTTCAGTGATTTCAAAAATGTCTGCAAGGAAAGGTTTTTACCGATGGCTTTCCCCGATCGAATGGTTTTCTTTATTTTGACCTTTAATTGACCTTTATTCTGCCCTCATGTGGTGACACTGACACAGGATTCGAATGCAGCCACCCGAAAAAACGTCAGCTAGTAGAGGTTTTCAACAATCCAATGGTATTCTTCTCTTTGACCTTCATTTGACCTTGATTCTTACCTAACTGGGTCAAAATGACCCCGCAATCAGATTCAGCGACCTCAAAAACGTATGAATATGATGATTTAACTCAGTTTTATAAAAATCTGTTGTAGGGCAATTTAGTAGCTCTGAGTTAAAGTTTTGGTTTAATCATTCAAACAATAATTGATAATATTTTTATTCCGAAATCAGGAGAAAATCAGAGAGTCGAGCCAGAGGAAAATGATAGAGTGCAACGAAGTGGAACTGTTCTTGCAAAATTTGTTCGTGACAAATGGGTACCGTGGGGAACTCGATAAGAAAATGCAACTGCTAAGCTTCCAGTGCTGGTAATATAAAAAAAAAATTTTAACAAATATGGGAGCGTGCATACGTTTTAAATAATTTCTAAAATGGCAAATCCTTCCCGAACCGCCGTAATCTCTAGACATTACAACGTCTTATGATCACTTCTTCCGATCCATGATTCATGGTCTGCCGGAGCAATGATTACTCTGCCAAAAAATGGGTCGATTCGTGGATAGTTTCAAAAGAAGAGTCGTTTTTCCGATGCGGTATCCATATGCTGAAAATTAATTCACGCTCCCAATATTTTACGTAATTGTGTTTGATGTGTCCATTTTTTATGCAATGAATTAATGTTCATTTCTTCCTGCCATAAGCTCAAAATAACGATGGTCTGCCGCCCACGTCACAGTGCACTACATAATAAGGAAAACATAGCACTTGGATATTCAAGGAAAAAAATTAGAATCATTAAAAATAGTAATAAACGAGTATAAAAAAATTTCATGTAAAAGCAGGCTGTACTTTTGTACTTTTTTGTTTCTAAATAAATTCTTTTTAATACAAACCTATTTTAAAAAAATTCTTAAAGTGAGGATTTTGTAAAATTCCATTTTTTAAGATCAATCGAACCAGTCAAAATTACCACGACTTGGCTCCCCGATAGTCCGGCACTATTTAACTAATTTTATCATTTAATCCGGAGCGAAAATTTACTTCGGAAATCGTAACAGAGTCATTTTGGCTGAGAAACCGATTTTAACCAAAATTTTATTTAGGCGCTTTTAGAACTTTAACGACGATTTTTTAAAAAAAATTCCGTCAGTTTAAAAAAATCTGCAGGTGAGCTACAAATGATTGTAGTAAATCTAAAAAAAAGTTGTGTTGCAAGTGTTTTATTAAAAATTAAACAATTTCTTTGAAGATTTCATACTTGTTGGTTAAAAATTCTACTCTTTTGTTGTAAATTTAGTTTTATTATTTCAAAATTAATTTTGCATTTGAATATTATATTTTGATTTTCAAAAACAAACTGAAATATTTTCTGGCTGAAACTTCAACTTTGAAAAAAAGGGGCAACTAGTTCGTAGAGACTCCAAATATTTTGTAACGAATTTATCCAATTTGGTGGGAAAAATTCGTCTTTTTGGATTGAAAATGTAATTTTTTAGTAGAAACTTATTTTTTGTTAAGAAATTTATATTTTGACCTTCTAAAGTGAAGAGGAAGTTTTTTTGTATAAAAATTAAACCATTTTAATAAAAAAAATTTTAATAAAAATTCATCTATTTTAGGAGAAATTTCATCTGTTTGGAATAAAAATGCAATTATTTCGTATATATTTCAACCGTTTTGTTTGAAATTCACCCTCTTTGGGCAGACATTCTTTTTTTTATTCAAAATTCAATTCTTTTTGTAAAAACTTGTTTCTTGTTTAAAATTTCATGGTTGGATCGTCCAAAGTTACCTACATTTTTTTAAACGGAAAATTAACCTATTATTTCTAAATTTTATCTTTTTGACTTAAAAATTATTTAATTTTCTTTAGAAGTCATTGAGATTGTTTAAAAATCCGTCTTTTTTAATTGAAAATTCCATTTTTCTTAGAAACTTGTTTCTTATTTAAAAATTCATATTTTGATCGTGAAATGGTACCTAAATTCTTTTTTATAATAAACTATTTTTTCATAAATTGACAATTTTGATTTAAAATTCCTTTGTTTTTATAGAAATATGTCGCGACTTTTGTTTTTTTGGATAAACACATCTTTATATTTAAAAAAATATATTTTAGAAGAATCAAATCTTTGCATTTTCTCGAGAACAACAAAGGGTATAAAAAATGTTTATAAACAACAAAACAAAAAATAAAAAGTGGTATATAGAAAAAATTGTCTTGCCCACTCTACATTAGCATGTACTACAAAATATCTCAAACAAGGATTATTATTCTTAAAAATCATCAACTCTATATTTTATTTCTAATGGTGATAACTGTTTACGAATTTAAGGCAAAAAATTGTTTACACAAATAATAATTCTTTAAACAATGTTGAACTGATACAAGGGGTTGGGTAGAATTTTTTTTCAAACATTCCTTGAGAGGTGACTAAACTTTAATTTACAAAAAGTTAATTTACAAAAAGTTACAAAAATTACTCTGATATAAAATATAAAATCTGGTAAAATAAAGAATTTCAATTTGCTGAAAATGTTTCAAAATTGTTCAACAAGGTATACAAATGGGATGGAAGTGAAAAATTCTTAAATCTGAAGAAAACCTTGTATAATAGTTTTTTAAATTCCTTTAAAACATTTATCTCAAAAAAGTCTTAATTTTTAACAAAATTTTCTAAAAAATCATTACTAATTGAAAAAAAATTTTATTTTAAGTATTAATTTTTTAAATTCTAAAGTACTTTTTAAGAATCTTTTGATCTTTAATACTTCATACTTCCTTTATACTTTTTATACTAATTTTTATTAATAAAACCAATTATGAGGTGTAATTTTATTTATGGAAGACAACTATCCTAACGGCTAACTTAAATTTTCTTACATATTGTATTTTTCTAAATAAATAAAAAAATCGGAATTACTGAAAATAAATAAAAAAATAATAAAACTAGTAAAAATTGCGTTTCCTCTATCGGTCAGCCATAATGAATGATATTTCATGTCTGACTCTGATCGCTTAATCCACTGGCGCGGTGGCGAGTCTTTCCGTGATAGAGATGTGCGTATGGTCAGCCAAACTTTAAGAAGTACTGAGTTTGTTTTTTCTTACGCTTAATTTGGTTAATGGCTAGATACATGCCGTTGAAAATTTAACTATTTTGTTAAAAATACTAATTTTGCAATGAAATTTAATGTTTTTTTAAATGTAACTCTTCCATTTTTAGTTTAAAATTAATCTTTTTTAGCTGAAGATTCATGTATTTTCTTTAAAATTAGTATTTTTCGGTAGAAAATTAATCTTCTTGACTGAAAATTTATCTTCATGTTAAGCAATTATTTTTAGTTAAAAGTGCTGTATTTTCGTTAAAAATTGATTTTTTTCTGTGAAAGATTCATAATTTTCGTTCAAAATTAATATATTCTGTTCAATATTCGACTTTTTTCCTATAAAATTAATTTCTTTATTTCAATTTCACCTTTTTTATGAAAGTTGAACTATTTGTTTAAAAACCCAGTTTTTGGAGAAAATATTTATAATTTTTATTGAAAATAGTCATTTTGCGTAGGAAATTTATCCATCTGGTTGAAAATTCATACATTTTGATAAAGATTAGTTCTTTTTGGTAAAAAAACTTATCTTTTTGGTTATAAATTCAACAAAAAGTCCAAGCAATGACAAAATATTGTATGTCAATCAAAAAATACGATTATTTTTTACATTTTTTGGTAAAAAGTAATTGTTTAAATAATTTATATGTTTGAATAATCGAAAATTGTTTTAAAAAGTCATAGGAAATATTGAAATTGATAAGGATCCGTAAGCTTTTTATATTGTATTTGTCTAAGGAAGAGGGCGTGTTATAAGAGAAAATTAATTAATTTCTGAGAGGGATGGTAGTTTTTTCCCCAAAATTAAAAAAATATTCAAGAGTGGATCGCAGAAGAAAGTAATTTTTATTATTTGCGGTCAGACGCTGCACTTTCATTGTAGCAAATGCTACTTTGTCTGATAAACACAAATATCACTTTACTTTCTGAAAAAGAGGCAATTTTCTAAGGTAGCAGTAGTCGTAGTAAGGCAGTAGTAGCAAGGTCATAGTAGTCAGGTAGTAGTAGTAAGGTACTGGTAGTAAGGTAGTTTTTTTTATAGTAGGAGGGGAAACCTTGCATAGGCACCCAGACCAGCAATCGCCTATCTCAGCAGTAAACTACTCAGATAGACGATTCTTGGTATGGGTAGTATCAGATTCTTACTGACTACCCCCCCCCCCCCTTCCGCCAACTCATTTCCTCGGAACCGCTTTTCGCATTACTTCAAGTACATGGGGATAAGGCCAACAAGCCGTGCTTCGGCTTCCTGCTGTTTTGCCAACTTGGACTTTTCACTGCTGACGTTCTGGAAGCTTCCTAGAGGGGGTGGCCTCCCTGAACGTCAGGCAGCTCATTGTGTCCGGACGATGGTCTGTCCGGGGCTTACCAACATGTGAGGCGCAGAGGAAGCACTGCGGTGTATCAACACACACCGCAGCCTTGTGCCCCTCTTTGCCGCACCGCCAGCAAACACCCGCTCGATTTGGACCGGTGCAATTCGTTGCCACATGACCAAAGCCTAAGCAACGATAGCACCGATCCACATCGACCTTCCTACGAATGCGACAAGACACCTAACCTATTTTTAGGTGCCCTGTTCGCACCAATCTATCTGCAAATTCTTCACCTAGATCAACAAAAGCCCTCAGACAACCTCTGAAGGGCTTTTTAGTGAGGCTCACCCTCACCTCACCGACAACATTTTTGAAGTGGCTTCTAACAGCCAC
>JAAAKG020175525.1:0-26770 GCA_010014905.2 Druon quercuslanigerum | reverse complement strand
GTACATATACGAATATCTGCTACGCACTGGGTCAATATGACCCTGTTCACTTTTTGGTTGTTTATTACTTCAAAACTGCAGAACCTTTTTACTTACGAAAATTGTGAACACTCTTGAATAATGCGTAATTAAAAAAATTCCTACTTTGTACCTAACAAAAAAACGTATTTATTTCGCATACTGACAAAGGTGATATGAAAGGTGTAAAAAATCGTGATTCTTTCACACATTTGAGTGAAAGAAATTTTTTTTATCATAAAAAATTGTTTAAAAACTTTCTTACACAAAGATGTAGTTACTCATACTTATTCATAACCAGCACAATCGTTGCACATGTACGCGCGATGGTCATCGCACGTTTGTAAGCACAAAGTTGACATCTTACTATTTTCTCCAGTTGTCGCCGTGTGCCCTTGCAAAAACTTTAAAAACAGTTTTCAGCACTTTTTCACTAGTAAAATTTATAATTGATGAAAACAAAAAATCCGAATTTTAGTAAATTTGACGTTTAGTACACACATGGGTCATCTTAACCCTGCTTCGATTTTTTTCGAATTATACTTATAAGGCTATGGTACCGTAATTTTTTTAAACGCCTGAGCTCTATTTTTGGTTAAATCCGGTAACAGGGTCAATATGACCCAGTTTGTACTGGAAGGGTGAAATCCGTTTACTTTTTCTCCTAATTGGTCGCCGAAATTTCGGCAACGAATCAAAAGAAACTGGATTCCCCAGCGGGAAGAAGTCTGTTACCATGTAAATATGCATTAGATCTCGTCGGTGCGGAAATTCGAATCAGGGACTGCGAGGTTTTGAAGCAAGATGACCGGCGGCGCGGCCGGTTAGAATAATACATTCCTTCTCATATTGTTTCCTTCTGTAGTTTAATTACAAAGTTTTTTGGTTCACCGTCAATCGTGTAATTATGGATCAAATAGGTTTTAATTTTTTCGTCTTTAGTTAACTTTTCCAAATTTTGTATCAGGCCAATTTGTGACGTTTAGTGTACTTTATATAGAACTTTAATTTTAAAGTTTTTACTTTTTACTATAATTATAGAAAAACTGCAGAAACCTAGAAATCTAAAAAAACTTCTGTAAAAAACAAGAATCCAACGACCAAATTTGGACCAATACACCACATCCCCTTCCTTCTCTTTTTTGTTATTTTCGTCTTTCTTATTTTTTAATATTATCAAATCACAAAAAAGGAACATTGAACATAAAAAATAAAATAATATTACCAACGTTTCGGTACTCATACAGTACCCTTATCAAGGCAAAAAAGAAAATAAGAAAATAAATTTAAAAATATATATATTGAAATTCAAGGCGACAGGAATAGCACCACCACGATGCTTACTCGCTGACACCCAAGAATGTTGTGAGGGTCAAAAGGCAAAACCATTGTAAATAAACCTGAAATAGAAATAACCTGCAATCCAAGTCAGCCTAATCAAAATTAAGGAAATTTAAATAAGAATAAAATCAAATTTAAAATTCTCATTAACTTTCAATGAAATGACCTCCAATCGAAGTCAGCTAAATTAAAACTTAAGAAATTTAAAGAAGAATAAAATCCAAACGAAATATCCTATTTAACGTCCAATCGTCAAACTGATGAAAACTCCTGTAAAAAAAAAAACAAAAATCCAACGACCAAATTTGGACTAAAATAAACAAACAAAAAATGCTCCAATTGCTATCTGAAAAAAAATATTTGTTAAAAACAAAAACTTCAAAAAAAGTAAAAAAGAGGAAAGAAAAATAATAAGGCAACCAATTACATCCCCTTCCTTTTTTTTTTTCTTTCATTCGTCTTTTTTATTTTTTAATGTTATCAAATCACAAAAAAGGAACATTAAAAATAAAAAATAAAATAATATTACCAACGTTTTGGTACTCATACATTTTTCTTTCCTCTTTTTTATTTTTCTCTGAAGTTTTTGTTTTTAACAAGGATTTTTTTCAGATTACAATTGTAGCATTTTTTCTTTGTTCTTTTTGGTCCAAATTTGGTCTTTGAATTATTGTTTTTTTACAGAAGTTTTTATCAATTTGATGAGTGGACGTTAAATGAGATATTTAATTTGGATTTTGATCTGATTTGAATTTCTTAAGTTTTAAATTTAAAAAATTCTATTTGAGTTTTTGAGAATCTAAAAAAAATATGAAAAAATTTCCGAAGTTGGCGTAGAGCAAGTACTGAGGAAAAAGAGCATACTACATGCTAACTTTTTAATTTCTAGAATTTTTTGTATCATTGCAAAAATTAAGATGCCTTATTTTCCAGGGGAAACTTTGGAACAAATTAAAAAAATTAAGTTCGATAAAATTTATGTTTAATAAATATTCGGGACAATACGCATTAAAAAAAATAATATATTGATATTTTTGTGTTAAAAAATGGAAAAATATAAAACGGATTATTATAGCAGATATCTTCATAAGGCTCTTGCGAACAATTATATAATTGGATCCATAATATTACCTAGGTTGCCAGACCTTAAACGTTTCTTAATCGCTTTTCTTTTTGAATATGGACAGATATTATTCTACGTTTTTAAATTTTTTTGAACTGATGAATACCCTTTTTAGAAACAAAAAAACAAATAATAAAATAAATCTTTGTTCCATTTTTAAGCGATCCTTCCAGACTACATTGTTAGAAATATTGTTAAAATATAATTTTCGACATTTCGATACCGAAACGTTATTCTTCTTGGGTAATTAAATCTATTTCTTGGTTTATATATTTATTTTTACAGTTTAGAGTGGAGTAGTATATGGTATTTGTGAGTGCTGGTGAGTGACGTATGATAAATGATGTATGTGAGTGCTGTTAGCTTTCTTTAAGGTTGGAATGGTTTCCAGAAACGTTTCAGTATTAAAGTTACCATTATAAATTTATGTTGTAATTGCTTCTGAGCGTATAAAAATATCCTTCATGATACGTTGTAACTGTCAGATTTAGAATATTTTACTCATACTTTTTAAGATCACATTTTTAACAAGAAATAATTTACTATAAAATACAATAGTAACTTTAGTACCTAGAAAATATTTTTTAAAACCATTCTAATTCGGAAAATTGGATGCCAACACTAACATAAGATTCCGAAACCAAATTAAAGCTTTAACAGTATTACAAATAGCCTGTAATAATCAGTTCAAAAATTTAATAATGATAACTAATCAACAACTAGATTTAGTTACCTAATTAGGATAATAATCATCTGTCGAAATATAGCAAATTTTATTTTAACAATATATCTAACAATAAAGTTTGTCAGAGTCTAAAAGCAATTAAAAAAATTTCTATATTTCTATAAATTTTATTCGCTTTTCCTTATTTCACAGTTTTCTAAGTGTAGATGCCGAAGAAATTGGAACAAAGCCTTGACTTTATTTGAATCACTTGAAATCCTCCGCATAGTTCATTGATTTCGCGTGCTAATTTGTCACTTGAGAACAGCAAGACAAGTAAAACTAATGGATTAAAATCCTCACAGCTATTAAAACTGTCAACTACTAGTGATTTGAAGTGTTACCCAATGCCAGAAAAGACATTTGCACGTATCTAATAAATAACTCTCATTTTTGGTCTCTTTTTAAAGATGAACCTATTGAGAAAATTCTACGAGACTTATCAAAGTTTTTCTGATCATAAAGAAGAAAGAGCTAAGTAAATGCATTTATGCTTGAAATTGAATTTGCACACCTAGAAGGTAAAAATTTTATGAAAAATGTATTGAAATTAAATAAAAATCTTGAAACTTGCATTCAGGTTTCGTAGCCAGAACGAGAGAAGAGTTGTCAGCAATTTTTCAAGAACAAGGGTGTTTGAAATGGTACATCAGCAATCTTAATAAATTAAAGCGTAAAGTTACGTTGTTTTTCCCTTTTTTAAAAAGTATCATTTATAGAATCTTGTAGGTTAGAAAATTGTAATATTCTTCTACGCTTTTTCAACTCAGTTTAATTCACAGCAGGTTTGAGAATACTCTTTATATTCATTTTATGTAGAATTAATTTCTGATTCAGTCAATAAATGTTTAGTAAGCGGGTGGTATATTCTCAAAGAGTTTATTAACTGGATTGTATATGTATTTGATGTTTAATTAAATCGATGAGAGAAACAATAGAATTCGTTATTATTTCATGATGTGGTTATAACATCAAGCATCGATTTTACTGTCAAAGACAGTCTTCCTTTCAGTCCAGTGATGCTTGCCGAGCCAATATTACTTGCTGCTCGTTCGCAAACGAGCGTTCCTTCTTTCGTTATGAGACACAGAAATCAACATTCTGGTAATTCTCCATATTTTTCAATAAATTTTATTTATTCAGGAGTTTCTGCTTGAAAATTACTTTTATGTCTAAGAAAAGTTTTAAGACGAGAATTTTGCGCAGATTGACTGAGCAAATTGATCGAATTGCCTTTATTAAAAGAAATTATGCATTGTTGATTTAATTTTAATTCTATTATCTTAAAGAAATCTGTTAACTAAAATTGTTTTATTAAACGTTTATATGTGCGTGAATGACGTAATGTTTATTTTAATAAAATTTACGCCTGCCTTTGTCAGGGTCCATCTGTTGACCCCCTTCCCCCCAATAATATCTTAACCAATTTTTTGCGAATACATTGTCTAAGTGAATTTATTTAAATGTCTTTATAAAATAGCGTAAAATTATTAAGATGGAAAGAAAATTTAGCACAATATTACTGTTTCTCATGAATTAAAAAAGTACAAAAAAAAAGAATTTTTATAAAAATATTTGAACCAAGAAAAAAAGTTGAACATTTAAGTAAATATTTGCATTTTTAGCTAAAAGATAAATGTAAAAAAAAATATTTTTTTAGCCAATTTTTAGCCAAAAGGATTAATTCTATAGCAAATAAGATGAAGTTTAAACAAAATAAGTAAATTTTTAACCAATTAGTAGAATTTTTAAAATAAAAAGTTCAAATTTGTAACGAAAACTGGAATAGTTGAATTATCATTTAAATATCATCCCGAATATTGAATTTCCAAGAAATAAATATGAGCTTTCTACAAAACAGTTAAACATTTGAGTATATATTTGCATCTTAAGCCAAAAGATAAATGTAAAAAAAAACATTTTTAACAAAATGGTTCACTTTTCAACTATGAATAATAATTTAACGAACTTTTAACAAAATACATAAATTTATAACCAAATAATTGAATTTTTAGCCAAAAGGATTATTTCTTTAGCAAATAAGATAAAGTTTCAACAAAATAAATAAATTTTTAACCAATTAGTAGAATTTTTTAACTAAAAAGTTGAATTTTTCAACCAAAACTGAAATAATTGAATTATCATTCAGGAAAATTAATTTCCATGATGAAAAAAAGAATTTTCATGAATGAAAGTTGACTTTCCTACCAAATTGTTAAATTTTTAAAGCAAAAAGAACATTTTCCATCCCAAGCAGTTGAACTTTCAACCCGAATATCTTAAGTAGCAAAAAAATGTTAATATTCCACCAAATACTAGAATTTGAAATTAAACTTACTAATTTTAGCCTAGAATAGAAATTCTCAACAAACCAATTCAATTCTAAAGCTAGCAGTTGAATTTTCAAACCAAAATATAGATTCTCAAAAACAAATATAATATTTGATATTTCCACATAAAACAATAGTTTTTAATCAAAACAGGTGAATTTAACAAAAAGGAAGACATTTTTTAGAAAATTCTTCAATCCATAAATAAAACAGATTAATTTTCTACCAAGGGGAATAACTTACTACCAGCGGATAAAGTTTTAAGAAAATATATTTGTTTCAAACCAACTAATTGCATTTTCAAACGCATAAGATTAATCTTACGAAAGTTTAAATAGTGTACTTTTAAATTAAAATAATTAATTTGCAGCCTTTAAAATGAATTTTAACTAAAGCAATGCATTTTTTAATAAAAAATTAAATAATTAAAAAAATGAGTTCAACTATCAAGCAATTAGGAAGATGTGATGCCAAATTAATCAATTTTCAACTAAATTGTTGAATTTTCTACTAAATTGTTATATTCTTACATTCTCATCATTTAAATGTGATTTTAGCCCTATCCAGTTTTCATCAATTTTCGACGTTCTCAAACCCCTTGTATCAGAAAAAATATTTTTTACAAAGATATATGTCTATCGATCTGTCTGTGGGTCCTTCTTTATCTTGTCTGCTGACGCAGTAACTTTCGAAGGAATTTTCAAATTCGAATTTCCTTTTTCACGCTTATTTCTAGTCCAAGAAGACAAGTCAAATTCGTGAGCGAGTCTTCCACTACCAATACCTATGGTTTCAGGCATGGAAATTCAAACTCAGAAGCGTAATAATTTAACTTCGCCACAAAACGACGCAAGATAAAAGGAATAGTCAAAGGAACAAAATGATATGTTTTTTGAAAGTGTTAAAAATTAATCTCGACTGTTGTTTTTAATTATAAAAAGAAGATAATAAAAATACGAATGCTTCGATACCGATGTATATTACGAATTGTTATAATACAAATTTATTGGAATTATACATTTTTCAGTGTAGATGAGAATAAAATATGATGTGAAATGAAAATCAAATAATAAAGTTATCATCATAAATAAAATTTGCACTTTATTGTGCAATATCTAAATGAGCATTCATAGATTGAGATATATAAATAATTGTATTATACATTTATTACAATGGTGTTGAGCATAAAGTAGAAAAGTTGACATTTTTGACAAAATCGACTGCAAAGCATGAGATACGTTATGAGAATATATTCGATATGGCCGAAGAAGTTTTAAGAAAAGAGAATTCACAATCAGTGTAATATTATTAAGCCTCTACGTTTATTGAATTAACAGAGTTTATATTTTTTTGTATTTATGTTCTCAGTTTTTTAAAAAAAAGAAGCCTGTTATATTTAAAATCCCGAAAGTTAAAAATTGTAATTAAATTTGTTTTAAAAAATGCGCTTCCGCGTTTTTTTAACTTGCATATCAAACATATCCGAACAATAGTTACAATTTTTGTAACATTTTTTATAGAAATTTTTTTACTATATATTCCAGTTATTACAATCCCTGAGTGAAAAAGTGTACAGGTTAATATTTTTTAAGTTTTATTAAGGTTGCTGGTTAAATTCGACTTTAAATTCATTTTTGATATAGGTACGGAACTGACTTGATATATATTTTTTCCGAAGGATTTGCGAACGAAAGAAAGAAGACTTGTCGAATATCCGGGGTTTTGCGAGATCCTCTGATCAATAAATTGTTGAAAAATCAAACATTTTGTTTAGTAAATCATTGTTTTCACGACATATATGAATTTTGCGAAAGATAGAATTCAACTGATAGCAGATGACTGCATTTTAATGGTGAGAATCGTTTCAAAATTTATTATTTTGCTCACATTTCTGACATAATAGAAGAATTCTCGATAGATGCTAGGTTTTCAAAGGGCCACGACTCGATGATGGTGACCCTAAATTTTGCAAAAGACGTTGCGAAGTGGAGAAAGGTAGGTACAAAATTGACATGCCCTATGTGTTTGTATTGTAACTCTATTGGTAATCAGCCAGTAGATTAGCTATCACCTTCACTCTACACACGGTATTGGGGCGTCCTTACTTTTCGACCGCGGGTCAAGAATACGATTATCAGATGGGAAAACCTCTTCTGGGACATCGCATTGTTGATGAGACTATCATCAATCGATAGTTCGTCAACAATAATTAGGCAAGTGTCCCGGATTTTTGATCCCTTGTAAGAACTATAAGTGTTGTAAATCACATTATCCCACGGTGCTCCGCGTGACCAGTGGAAAAGAGCCTGGCTGGCGACCATGCTGCCTTGGTTTCATATCTTTTTCTCAACTTTTTTTTCGTCTGGTAGACGTGTCAAATAATAATTTTTAATGCTGGGTCTCTTGAAGAATAAAAAATTTATAAAGAAAAGTCAATATTCATATAAACTTGATAGTTTTGAAATGTATTGCTAGGTAACTTGATTAATTTTGAAATTTATAATCCAGTTATAATTTCAAACTGGGTAAATCTACAAATTTACGTACAATCATAAATTCGTTTATCTGTAAAATTTTTGCGTTGATATATCTTATCTGCAAAAAGTCTATTTCAATAATTTGTAAGATATCATATTCACATTTTTTATTTTTATTTATCAATTAAAAACTGTCTAATCTTTGGCTGATTCTTATTTTTTTCAGTCACTGCAGTGAACAGTGCATCACCCAGCTACGTGCTTATCTATGACGATTATGACCTGCAAAAATATAAAAAAATCACGATTCTACAAATAAATTATTCGAAAAGTGTATGCATGATATTTATTTTTCAGCAATATTAAAAAAAAATAATTTTCTCGTTGAGAAAGCATTAAAAATGATTACATGAAATGTTAACAGTACGAAAAAAGAAGTTGAGAAAAATATTTGAACGCACGATAGCGTGTTCGCCTGACAAGCTCTTTCTCACTGGACCGGTGCAGCTTAATGAAATTACATGCGCGTGAATCGGTAGAGCTTCTGCACCCTTGGCGAATGTGATTTACAAACGCTCAAAGTTCTTACAAGGGACCAAAACTCTGGAACTCCTATCTTGACCCACTGCTGACAAGAAAGGGCGCACTGATGTTGTGGGTAGAGTGAAGGTGACAGCTAGCCTTGTGGCTGATTACAAATACAGTTACAACAGATACACACTGGGCATGTCAATTTTGTACCCATTTTTCTCCAATTTGCAACGTATTTCTCAAAATTTAGGGTTTATGTCGTCAAGGTGTATCCCTCTAAAAACCTGGTTTCTCCCGAGAATTCTTCTATTATGTGAGAATTGTGAGTCAAAAAAAAAGGAATTTTGCAAAGGATTCTAATCGTTTAAATGATGTCGTCTGCTACCCGCTGATTTCTATCTTCCGCAAAATGCATGCTTGTCATGAAAATAATTCTAAGTGCGAATTGCCGGAGGTGAACCCACGGCCCAGGTTTGGTCCAATTCCGGTAGCCAAAGATCGGCTACCTATATTGGCCATATAAGTTTGTTGGACTACTGCCAATACTTGACCCAGTAATGGCATATTATTGGGCCAAATGCCGCTTTTACTACAACGAATCATGTTTTACGAGGAACAGCCAATGTCTTGTCCAGGGATAACACATTACTGGAACAAGTGTCACTTTTATCATGGCAAAGCATATTTTAAGATTCAGAGCCAGAGTTGAGCCCAGACTCGGCACACTGTTAATCCAAACTTTGTATTTGCTTTGGCAAAACATATTTTAATAGAAAGAGCCAGAGTTTGGCTTATCAAAGGCGTATCACTGGGCTCGGTATTACTTTTTCTACGGAAAATCATGTTTTAAAAGGAACAGCCGGAGTTTGGCCCAGACACGGCGCACTGCTGTTTTAAACTTTATTTTTAATCTGGCAAACCATTTTTCAAGAGGAAGAGCCAGAGTTTGCCTCAGAATCGGCCTACTGCTGTTTCAGACTTCGTCTTTTCTCTAGCAAAACATGTTTAAATAGGAAAAACTAGAGTCTGGTCTATCGAAGGGGCATCACAAGGCCCAGTGTTACTTTTTCTACAGTAAACCCGCCATGAGACAGTTTTTAAACATACGCTTTTCGGTTTTCGATCACGTGCAATAATCATGTGTAGTTATTATCGTTTATGTAAATCTCTGGAATTACAAAGAAAAATAACAGGTAGTCTTAGCAGCAGCAAAGAAGAGCCGGTAAGCAAAGTTGGTGAATGTGTCATCAGCTGGATCCACTTTTCAATTTGAAGGCAAATCTGAAAATAATTAGTAGAGATCACTATACTCGCCTTCCATTTATGAAGGACTCGCTTTTATAAATCATACATAGCTATTTACAATAAATTATGTAATGCAGTATTTGATTCTCTTAGTTTTATTCTCCTAATTTTATTTGCAGAAATGATTATTCCGTTGATGGTCCAGAATTAGCTGCCAAGTTCAAATCATGGTCGTCAATTCGGCAATGACGCGACATTGGCACCCTTCTTCGGGTCGATTTTATTAGCCATTAGTTGGCTAGAATTAGCCGCCAAAAGTCGACCATGGTTATGAATACGCCAGTGGTGCGACGGTGACAGCCAGCTTTAACCCAATATTGGTACCCAGTCAACAACGGCAGCCAAGTGCAGGCCATAGTTATCATTCCTTCATTGATACGATAAAGGCAGCCGAGGTTCGGCAATATTTTTGCTGACTTAACACTTTAGATGATTTCCTCAACAAAAAGTTTAATTTTTGAACTTTTCATTCATCCAAAGATTTAGCAAAACCTAGAATATTCGACAGGTTTTCTTTCTTGCGCTCGCAAGTCGTTCAAAAAATATATATATTAGGTCAGCGCCATACCTGATGATTCCCAAGTCACAGCAAAAGTTAAAGTTAAGGAACGAAATCTGAGAAATTCTCAGAGACTAGTCGGCCAAAAGTGTCAATCTTTGAGTAAAACGTAACTTTCAAACTTGGACATTATATGTCATATCTGGAGAACTTGTGGGAAACTTTAAAAAGTTTTTTTTCTTAATTGAAGATAAGACTTTAAAGAATATGAGTTATAAACTCGAGGTTTCTGCTGTATCTTTCATGAGTCATACCAGAAGTCGGGTCCGAGGTAGAAAATTCTAGAAAATCTTACGTTTTTGTTAAAAAATGTTTGCCTGATGTATTCTGTCCAGAGGGTCACATGTTATTTGACATGCAATTTAATAATCTTGCGGTTTTTTATTTTTTAAGCTTTTAGCTTCTTTGAATTAATAATCACGTTTTAAAGTCATAAATGATTTTCGATAGTACTTGCGCTGATCGTACGTATACAATCTGAGGGTGCTGAATGTAAGAATAATATTGCGCAAAAAAACTTCTAGTAATATCTTTTTTAGGTTGAGGCTCATCGAGCTTTGGAAAAACCTATTTGTTCACCATACGATACGAATCCAATTTTGTGCCTTTCTCGATTTACATCGAAAAACGATATAACTGTTGTACTATTGCATGCGAAATCCAACTGTCGTTGAGTTGCAAATGTGTAAATTTTTTCATCTCTCGCACTATTGATCTAAAAATAAGTTGGTGCGTCTGTTTTTACGTTTTAGAAGTATCGAGAGGCTGGAAATTCTATATGATATCGGGAAAAAGAGTAAAAGATGTATAGCTGGTAGTAATAAAAGAAATTGTGACACGGCGCGATACACATCCTGCTCTCCGAATCAGCGAGAATTACATTCGATTTGTACTTTCTCCCCGATCGCTCGATTGGCAGCGTATAACATAAATATACCTGGTGCAGATGGAAAGATTCAATATGAAAAGAGCGTAATTGTATGCAAATTTAACTTTGTACTCTAATAAATGCACCTAAAATAATCACCTTATATTATCTTCTAAATGAACATAATTTATTTGAAACAAGCATTTTCTGAATCCTAAAATTATTTTAATTATTGTTATTCTAAACATTAATGTCTTTTATAACAGTAGAAGTAAAAAGTAAAAATACTTTTTAAATATATTGAAATTTCCTGTTATGTTACTTTTACACGTTAGTAGTTTGTGTACATACTCCTATGGCAAATAAAATTTCAAACTGACAATGATATTAATCTTCAGAGAAACCATTGATGAAGGTTCGGGATATTCTGAATTCATTCTGTAGTTTCTTGATGAGCAAAACATTTAATAAATTTGACACATTTTAGTAAGCAATAAAACACAATTTTCACAGTATTATTAAATTTTAAATAACTTCTAATGTTTGTAAAATAAACAAATAAACAGAAATTTCACATCAGCCGTTGTTAAACTGAATATTCGATATCTAAATAAAAATCTCAAAACACAACTGCATTTAAAATGCCCACCAATTTGGCCACGACTCATGTGCTTATAGTTGATCATCATTTAAATAGATATAAATAACTTTTTTTCAAGATATGACACGATGTTAAACGCTTTTTTAAATGGTATTTAAAAATAAGTTGAATTGACACAAAAATAAAATATCTTATTAGCCAAAAATAGCATCCGCATTATTAAAGAAGACTTATGCAAAACTATTATAATAAGACAGTGAAACTCATATTAGGTGAAATGGTATGGTTATCTAAAACCGAGGTCTTATTGATCTTCTTATCAGCGTTATAATCATCCATCTAATCGTTAAGGATTCCCTTAGAGTAAAACCTCGATAATGTAGACTTACACCTTAGAAGCTCTAACTGCTCCGAATTTAGAGCTGCTATTGCGCTTAAGGCGCTTCATGTTTTTCCAAAAATTTAAATGGTAAGATGTGATATCATAACCAGATTTGCTAAAGAGCTCAATGCAATTCCCCTTAGAGCCCTTTTTGCAAAAAATGGTCTTGCTGTTGTTAAAATTTAAGAAATTTAAATTAATTAAAATTCAAATTAAAAATCTTATTTAGCGTCAAATCTTCAAATTGTTACAAACTCCTGTAAAAAGTAAGAATCCAACGTCTAAATTTGCACTACAGCGAACAAAACAAAAAATGCTTTAATTGTAGTCTGAAAATTTTTTTTTTTTTAATTTCAGACAAAAATAAGAAAGATCAAAGCAAAATAAGAAGGCAAGCAACCACATCCCCTGCCTTCTATTTTTCTTTCTTTCACCTTTTTATTTGTATTATTTTCAAGTCACAATAAAACACATTGAAAATAAAAACTTAAATTATATTGCCAACATTTCGGTAATCATACAGTACGCTTATTGGGGCAAAACAAATATAAGCAATCGCACCAAAGAACAGGTGTTCTATCTTTGATACCTAGAAATTGAATGGGGGTCAGTAGGTCAATCTTTTGTGAACGCACTAGAAATATCAGTCATACATAAATCAAAAATAGAAAATGTGAAATAAAAACAAGATACCGTTTAATGTAATTATTATTATTAGTATAACTTTTGTTTAGTTTATCCAAATTAGTTTTTAAATTAAGAGATAACTGTTTTTGTTTTTTGATATAAAGCATTTTCATGAATTCTCTCTTTCTGTCATTACTTTCACTATGCAAAATTGTAACATTACCCCACTTTAACTCATGATTTACATTAACAAATTTCCTTGTATGCTTGGCAAGACCACTCTTATAGCAGCGTTCTAAACGAAAATCACTTTGTGTTCCTCTATTTGAGTATTAGGAAGTCTGCCAGTCTGTCCCACGTAATTTATCCGACAGATCCTGCAAGTGATCTTGTAGACAACACCACCTTTTTCAAAATTATCTAAATGATCTTTACAAAAATAAATCCCTGAATCCATTTTAAATAGTATATGGAAACTAGTATGGGTTTTGAACCTTTTTAACTCAAGTTCAATTGTTTTAGAAATTTGACCAAGAAGCGGAAGAACAAAAGTATTAAATGAACTATATTCCTTGATTTATTTCTGATTATTTAGGGGCAAAATATTACTCTGTTTGTTTTTGATTTGTGAAATTCTTATTGCAATATGTTTCCTAATTAACTTTTGAGGGTAATGATTCAAGAAAAGGATATTCTTAACCATAATTTCTTGTATGAAATGAAAAGTAGGACAAACCTAGAACTCTGGTAACTAAATTCTTAATTACTGAATTTTTGTTTTGAAAAGGATAAGCAAAAAATAAATTTAAAAATCTGCCAAAATATGTGCTTTTCCTATACCAATTGGTGAAAATATTACCATCCCGACCCTTGATCACTTCTGTGTTTAAACAACTGGTTCTATTATTCTGCTCTATTCCAGGATTAAATTGAAGTTTTGGATGAAAACTACTAAAAGAATCAAAGAGCATCTGCAACATTTCCAGAGGAACACACAGTAAGGTATAGTCGACATACAGGGAATAAAAAGGCAATACAAAATCTAATTTCTTAAAAGCAAAAACTTCTAAATCTTTCATTACTATTTCGGCTAAAATCGGAAAAATGACTGAACCTATGGAGAACCAAACTTCTGTCTATAAAAAGATCCACTTAATTTGAAATAAGTTGAGTTCATGATAAAAACTATCCCTGCGATAAAATCTTTTTGACATAATCAGGTACGTGTTTTAATGTTATCCCGTCTATTTGAAATTGCCTGTCCGACTAAATCAAGGGGCATACTCGGAAAGAATGAAATAACATCTAAAAAAAAACATTACAGAACACAGGCTTTCTGGGTGTTTCCATTGAGGTTCCAACTTCCATAATTTTTTTGAGGTCAGGAACGAAATGCGACCTTACCGAATCAAAAAAACCCGGATTCGGCTTTAGCGACCTCAAAAACGAATAGAAATGTTTATCTCGTCTGGTGGAGAAAACCTTTTTTTCGATTTCCTGTGCAATCATTCGGAATCGTTTTGTGAATAATAATTTTTTAAGATTCCCAGCTATTTTTTACATTATATTTAGAAGTTTTGTTGAAGTCTTTGAGAATCACATTAAAATATTGTTAGATTTGTGATTTGATAATAATAAAAATACAAAATACAAAAGAAAGAAAATGAGAAGGAAGGGCATGTGGTTGGTTGCCTTCTCAGTTTTCTTTCCTCTTTTTTTATTTTTGTCTGAAATTTTTGTTTTAAAACTTATTTTTTTTCGGATTACAATTGGAGCATTTTTCGTTTGTTCATTGTGGTCAAAATTTGGCCGTTGGATTTTTGTTTTTTACATGAGTTTGCATCTTGTTGTTGCTTTTTGAAATTAATATAATAATTAATAAACCTCCACCAAATGCTGTATACCTATAGTGAACCGAAAACAGGCGCTCCCCGTTTGTAGATTGATAAAGTAGGATGTCCGTGAAGTTAGCACTCCAACTATATATAATTTGAATTTTTCTTAGTGGAATCGCTTGGTGCTCGTTTGGTTATCATTTGCTGGTAGCTGTTTTAGATTTGCTGGTCAAAATTACAATAATTAAACCATTTTAAAAATGGAGTGCTAACTTTACTCTATACCCAAATGTTTGATTTTTTTTCAAAAATAATTTAATAATAGGTTGTTTGATGACTTTTGTAAATTTATCAATAGATGATTTAAGCTTATGTTAATCTTAACAAAAATAATTTAAGTAACAAAATACCAAAAAAGTTACATGTACTTCAAGTATTACATTAGGGGGGTCCAATATATTTTAGATTTGGAATTTCCAAAATATTTATGCACCATGCACCACTGCATTAATATAGAAAAAATAGCATAGTTTTTTTAATAGACTTTTTAATTGATATTTAGAGGTGGTATAATGCTGCCAAAGCTTAGTAGTTTTAAATCGGAAGGCAAGCACTTGTTGCCAAATCTTTCTCCCAGGCACTATTCGGAAACCCACCCGTTAATAATAGTTCAGTTACAGAACCCCCCCCCCCCCACTCTTAATTTTTAAGATTTTTTATAGCTCACTGAACCGTAGGATTTATATCAGGTTTTACAAATGACCTTGAAGATCCTTAAATGTGTTAATATACGCCATTAAAATTTTTTTTGCGCCGCATTGATACCGAGTTATCGGCGATCAAAGTATGGGGGGCATCATTGTTCTAAACTAATAACATTTTCAAATTCATCATCGATATGTGTCGTAATTTCAAATGTGCTTACATGCGCTACCACTAAAAAATTTTGCGCATGCTAATTAACAAGTATATCATATTTGGGGGGGGGGGGAGTAGTGTAAAGCAGGTGTTAAATCTTCAGCAGTAATGTGCAATATAAAATTGCAGACATGGATTCATTCGTCTTCAAATGCGCTCACATGTGTGATACAGAAAAAATGTTTAGCCACATTGATATTTATTATTTAAACGTTAATATAAATATTTTTTCTTTATTACGCATATAAGCGCTTTTGAACCCCCATAGGAAAATTTCTTCATCAATGCAGATTTAAAACTTTTTATTTTGCTGGTCATCATTCGTCAAATATTGTTACCTCCATTTCTTGTGCAATTTTCAAGATATTCGAAGAATATTTTGGCGCATACGAGCGCATTTTAAGATTAATGAATCCATGTCGGCAACTTTATATTGTACATCACTATTGAATATTTAAACCTGCTTTACAATGCCTTAGCTTGGCAAAATTTTTTAGAGATGGCGCATTTGAGCACATTTGAAGCTATGCCAGATGGCTATGATGCATTTGAAAGAATGTTATTAGTTTAGAAAAATGACGCCAGCTTCCCCCCCCCCCCTAATTTTGATCGCTGATAATTCTGTTATAAATGTGACGCAATTTTTTATTGCTGGCGCATTTGAGCTCATTTGAGCGCATTTATGGCGTAATTCAATGGGCTATATTATGATCTACGATCTTCAAACGATGTATGGTTATCCTAGCCTTTTCATCACGTTATTTTTGGTCCTTGTAATGAAGTTGTCTGTTATGTATTTTCAGTATCTATTCGTGATAAAGTAAACTTTCTTTAAGTATAAATTCTAAATAAGAAAATAATATAGATGAATACATATAGGTATCTGAAAATTGTAAAAATTGTAATATTCCATGTAAGAATACAGGTGCAAATGGCTGGAAAAGGGGCGGTGGAAGTTCCGTTGCACCTTATCCCTTTCCCAACTTAATGATTTTTCTGCAAAAATCGTTAGTATTATTTTATTTGCAAATTTATGACAAAAAAGTCTTTTCTATTCATGCATCAACTTTGAATTATTTCCAGTAAAAAAGTTTTTCTGTTCAAAATAGATTATTCAAATATGATAAAGAAGCATAACTGCCTTCCTCTACAATAAAATGCATTAAAATTATAGGTCAATCGATTTGCCTCGAATCGAGAAATCTTTTCTGTTCTTACATCAATTTTGAATTATGTTAATGAAAACAGTTTTACTACAAAAAACCGTTTATCAAATATTATGCATTATCATATTTTCTTTTCACTTCATTAAAATATATTAGTATTATAGGTCAATCGATTCATCTCAAATTAACACATCTTTTCTTGCACAAATTAACTTTAAATTATAAAAATGAAAACATTTTTACTATAAAATCAATTTTAAATAAAATATGATTGATGCTAAATTCTTAACTAGAAAGTTCTGTCGCTCGGTTTACAGTGGAGAGACGAGAGTATATCTTTTTCAGAAAACATTTAATTTTCAAATTTTAGAAATTTGTTTTCAATCTTCTCTGCAAATCGCGTTAAGTATTTTTGGATGTTTTTGAAGAATTCACTTTATTGATAGGTTGATTTCTATTTTCACGGTGGTGTAAAGGTATCTACACTCATACTGTTTCTGATGATAATACAGACTCCTTTAATTAATCCTACGATAAATGTAACGCCTGGCTCTGTAGTTCCATTCCCAGTGCAGAAAAATGTTATTTTAAAATGTTAAAATAGTATAATTCAATCCATAATTCTCAAATCAAGGAATCTCTTCTGTTCTTGCATCAGCTTCGAATTATTTTAAGGAAAACAGTTTTACTATAAAAAGCCGAGTTTTTAAATATTATAAAGGGCTGAGAATTGCGTAAAAATATTTTTACAAATCCTCCTGCCAGTTTCAAGATATTATTAATAAAAACAAGATCTCCAAACTTTATCAATTTATTTGCAATGTTTTTCAAGATATCGTGTTCACAGAAAATTGTGACACAAAAAAGTGGCGAAATAAAGAATGTTGATTTTCAAATAAAAAAGTGATTTTCATTGAAATAGTTGAATTTTCTAAAAAGCGCTCATCTTAAACAAATAGTTGAATTTCACAAAAGATAAAATTGCTTGCAGAAGAGATGAGTTTTAAATCCCAAAACACAAATTTTCAACGCCATAATAAAATAGTTAAATTTTAATTAAATAAAAGTGTTTTGTTTTAGTGATTACCTTTGTGAAGAACTGCAGAGTTTGGTAAAAAACAATTTATTTGCAAATTTTTAAATTAAAAAATAATAACAGTGAAAAATAAAAACAGGTTACACATTATATATCGTACTGCGGTTACTGCCAGCTTTTATCGCGTGCGCCAGCAGTTCTAGTAAGCACAAAATCAGTCAGCCTAATATTATACTTCTTTTGTTATTCAGAATGGTTGAAAATATCACGTTTTTTGTTAATTTTTTTGGCAAAATGTTGCATAAATATAAATGCGAAACTGAAAACGACGTGGTTGCCACAAATATCAACACCATTGCTGGAACTGATATTTTGGATTCACCGCTGGAAAGCATTCAACCATATCCCAGAGCTGGGTCCCGAAAGAAAAGCAATCTTCAACGAAAATTCCATATAATGGCTATAATAATAAATTCTCCTGTGATGGATGCTTCGCAGGCTGAAATTGAAAAGCGAAAAGAGAAGAAGACAGCAGAGAGGAAAATAATAAATCCAACAATATGGCTACTATGAGAGCTCAACCGCCAAAATCAGACTACAGATAATGATTCTGATTAACAAGTGTTTAATGTCAAATTACGAAAATTTTCAATTACTTAGCAACAATTACTTGGTCATTTTTTTATTTCCAAGAAAAATAAATTCGTTAAAAAAAATTACATTTAGGGGTACCGCAAGTCTCATCGCGTTTAACACAGTATATTTTATAAGAAGAAAATACATTCATATACAATTGTACATTTTGTTCGGAATTCTAAATATTGGCTGAATTGAGTTGAAATTTAACATTTTTCTTCTTTATTAGCTATAAAATGCAAATGAGTCATTTTTTTAAAATATAACCGTCATAAGTCTGTTTTCTCAGGTCCCACGAAAATCTCAAAAGGGCATTATTTGAATTTAATTTAATGTTAAAAATATGGGTCGAAGATATTAAAATATCGAAGTTGAATAAGATATCACTTTTATTAGGTAATTCGTTAATATCAATTTTAAACAAAATTTGTCTTTTAGATAATATAAACTTTCAACCAAAATGATGAATTTTCAAGCAAAAAGATTATTTTTCTATTAAGAAAGTCGTATTTTTAACAAAGCAGTTAAATCCTAAAACAAAACGCATTATTTGTCAAGCAAACAATGGGATTTACAATAAAATAAAATTCTATCAAAGAGATGCATTTTTAACAAAGGGGCTTGAATGCTCAACCAGAAAATATTTTACAGACAAGAAAGAAATAGAATGTCTTCGTGAATATTAAGTTTTCAAGCCGAGAGAGTAATTAAAAAAAATCAGTTAAATTTTCAACGAAAAAGATTATTTTTAACCAAATAGGTGTAATGGACATGCAAATATAACACGTTTTCAGAAAATAGTTGAATTTATAACAAAATAAAATGACTTTTTTAAAAAGTTGTTGAATTTTAAACAAAATACTTAAATTTCAACTAGGTGTTCGAAAATAGAACTTTATTTTTAAATTAATTTTTGAGGTTAAATATTAATCCTTTTAGTTTAAAATTAGATTATTTATTGAAAATAAATTTATTTAATTGAAAAATAAATTATTTGTATTCAAACTGCGTACCTATGTAAGACTCAATGCTTGTAATTAACCAATTTTCTTATCTGAAACTGTATTTCAGTTATTCATGACCTTCTGCTTTATTTTATATTTAATGAACCCCTGTTAAAAAAAATGTAATCTGCAGGAATGACAAAACCAAATTTTCAGATGTTTTAGGCTTTTCTATTATTAAAAATGCAATTGCAAAAATGTGATTATTCATTTTTTCATTAGACCTACAGATATTTATAACATCTAAGGACTTTTAACTGATAAAATTCAATCAGCAAAAATTGATAAGTCTATATGTTACCGCAAAAACAAAAACATAGCCTGTTTTCCCAAAAGTAATTTTTATCTATTTGTAAGCTAATTTTACAAAATCCTTTCCATATCCGATATGAAAAATATGTACAGGCTACAAAGTTTTCCAAGAGGTAAGTAAGTCCTAAAGTAAATTTTGAATGAAGAATTCAATGTTGACCTTCAGTTTTACCTTGAAGTTGACCTTCACGGCTTTTTGAAGGTCGACTTTGTTTTTTGAAATGAAAATCCCCGTTTTTACATCTGCAATCGATACAGCGGAAAATTCTACGTTCAGGTACGTACTCAAGTCATAGGTCAAGTATAACGTTCAAGGTCATTTAGAGATTGTTAGAAATTTAAAAAGTTTTCCTAGAGGTCAGTGCAATGCCCGAAGTAAATTTCAACGAGAAATTCATTGGTGAGCTCTGTAATGATCTTCGTGATGATCTTCAAGGTTTTTTCAAGGTTTTTTTCCAAGAAGTTTACGTTTACGCTTAGCATTACCCAGGAACAACGACGTGGACGTAGTAAAATCTGTTCCCTTTGGAATGCTTGATTAGCGTGAGCCCCCTTCCTCTCACGCATCAGTGAAGATGTTCGAACTGAAAACCTTGAGCTTCTTGACAAAAAGCTATGCGATTGTAAAAATAATTTACAGCATTACAAATTATCTGGCAATAAAACAAAATAGCCTGTTGCAGAATCCGATTCTGCAATTCGTCTAAGCTTTAGGACGTCTTGGAAAACTTTATTAATTCCAAATAACCTCTAACTAACCTTGAACGTTAAACTTGACCTATGACTTGGGTACGTACCTCAACGTAGAATTTTCTGCTCTATGAAGGTCAACTTCAAGGTCAAACGGAAGGTCAACATTGAATTCCTTGTTGAAATTTACTTCAGGAATGACCTTCACTTTTTAAAAAAATATTATATCTGAGGAAATATCCAACCGTCGTGGGACTTTTTAGACATCCTGTATATATAATTATGACTTAAACGCTTCTTCTTAACTTTTTTGAGTATTTAGACCTAAAATGTTTTATTAATCATTTTTTGCCAGTCTTAAGCTGTAAAATGCAGCAAAATTTTTAATCCGAGCTGAAAAAAATTAAAATGTAAAAATACTAAGATTTATTTTTCAGAAACAGAGAATCTTTTTGTTTTTAAAATTCCAATACTTTTCCAGAGTTTGCAGGTTTATTTTCAAGAAAATTCCTAATCAATTTTTTTTTAATCCAGTCAACTTTATTCAATTTCAGCACACTCTACTGGTTGTAATTTTTTTTTAAGTTTATTTATTTTTAAAAATATACAAATATTATTTTCCTTACATTCATTAAAAAATTATAAAAGATTGATGCAGATTTCAAGTATGAAATATCAACTCGAATATCAAAATTTCAACAAAAAAGTGATATTTTAACGAAATAGTTCAATTTTCAATTATAAGGAAAATCAATTGAAAACGAGTAATATAACGCATAATTGATATTTCAACCAACAAAAAGATTTTAATTTAACAGAAAATACGTTTGAAACCTTTAAAATGAGAGGAATTTTCAAACATTCTATATAATGAAATATTAATTTTTTCACAAAATAAAACGAATTTTCAACGAAATAGTTACATTTTTAACAATCGTGATAAATTTTCAACTAAAATTAGGAATATGCAGGCAAAAAGAAAATTAATTTTCAACAAACTGTTTCAACTTTTATCAGTTAAATTAAGATAGGTTAATGTAACTGTAAAAGATGAATTTGAATATAAATAATTTAATTCTCAATGAAAAGGGTTTTCCAGTAAAAAATGAAAAAAAATTCATTCAACCACATAATGATTTGAGGAGAAAAATAATTTATAACATAAAATAAAAATTCTCTAATTATCGAAATTAAACTTTTGTTTTTTTAAATTGATGATACAGGTACAGATTTTTTTTTTAAATTACCAACTCAACATGAAATAAAATATAAATATTTTTTATGGATGCATGAACATAAGGTATTTTTAAAGCATAGCAAAATCAGTCAATATTTAATCTAGAAGGGAAAACAGATTTAAAAATCTAATAATTAATAAATATTAATATTGTTTTTTGTTTAAACATTATTAATGGTAAAGTAGTATAATAAAATATTAATACAGAGCTAAGCCTTTCTTGTTTTGATGCACTCTCATCCTCCGTATAGAAATCCGAATCACTGTCAGTGGCACCATCATCTTGCTCTTCAATAAATTGATCAACAGACTCCTGCTCAATATTTTCAACAAATTTAGATTCAACAATTCAACTTCTCAAAAAATTCGTACTTATCTCCTTCCGAGTCGCTGCCATCATGTTCATCTTCGTCGCAAGAATTTTTCCGAAGCACTCACTTTACAACCTAGGAAACCACACTTGTGCAAATGTGCACCAAGCCTAACTTTCGAAATGAACATCACAAACAGTGAGAGGCATATAAAGCTGGGCCCTACGTGGCATGACTCACAATGAACGTATTGAACTCTATTTTGAAAATTTTGCTGGTGCAATCTTCCAGTCTTCATTAAAAATTTTTATAAATCTTTTTACATTTATTGATTACAGTTCAAAATTTTTTTCAGAATCTATTTGAAACTTCTAATTCCTTCTTAAAACTCAAATTTCCTCTAAAATTTTAACATATCGCAAAGTAACATAATTTGACCTGAAAATTGTCTACAATATATCACATATTTTAACAGATTATTTGAAATATTTAAAAAAGTTTTTTAAAACTTTTTTTCATTTATTTCTAAAGTCATTAAAAATATTCCTAGAAAACTTAAGAAACATTTTGCATTCTCTTAACACCTCTCAAAATAATTTTTTTCGAAATCTTCATAAATCTAGATTTTATTTTAATGTGTTTGAGATCTTCTCAAGATTTAAATCATGTGCAAATCTTCCAAATTAAAAATTTTTTAGAGTATCTTTAAAAATAATTAGTTTTACCTAAACCTTTTGAAAATTCTGCAAGAAATATTTTCTTCAAATCTTCCAAATTCTTTTTTGACATAGCTTGAAGGTATGAAAGGCATTTAAGATCTCCAAGAATATCAAAAATGTGTACTATTTTCTAAGAAAAATAAAAAAATCTACGACGATAAAGTAAAGTTTTAGCTTCAATATTAAAGGTTTTTAGAAGATGCAATATTAAAAGCAGGTCGTTGCAAGTTCAAAATGCATTAAAAATTGGTAGAAATATTCATAGAGATTCATAAAGTTATGGTACAAATTCACAGAAATTATTGTAATAATTGAATTCGTTTCAAATCAATATAAAATAATAATTCACGCGGAAATATCGAAAGTATGAAAATAATAATTTTTTAAAGCACATTATTCTGACCCCAAGTTGAAGGCGTTTATGAATCCATAGAAAAATAGTTATGCTTTTTCAGGACCTACTACACTACTGCTTACACTATGTTAATCAAATTTTCAAATTAAACTATTAGAATTAAATGTTTTAAAGTCAAACAAATTTTTCATAAAAGCGGTCGTGGTTGACAAATTTTCTATTTTAAACGCTTAAATATTTAACACTTGTATTAGTAGTATTTTCAGATATTTTGAAAATTAATCTTTAGAAAATATTTTTAATTTTTTTTTTTAAATTGACCATGGCACATATATCTCAAACAACTGAATGTCTTTTTTGGAACGGTATATTTTTTAAAATTTATTTTGATGCAAAGTGGATTTTGCCAGTTAACTTGCGCCTAAAAGCAGAGATTTTTTAAAATTGATAACTATCGAAAACCCAATCGTTTTATAAAGTGAAAAAGGTGATGCGCCAAACATTTACAATTAGGCAAATTGTATATAAACTTTAAAAAGACTATCAATATTTTTTATTTCCTTGCTGACAGTAGTTAAAACGAGGAATTAACTCATCACAATCCTCTAAAGTTTTTTTTAATTCTCAAAATTGAGTTTGTAATGTTTTTGTCTGGATGTTAACTTAAAAGGGCTTTAAATAATATCCTTTTCAAAAAATTTCAAAATCAATTCCCTAATTACGTTTTACAAACAAGAGCTAAAAATTGTTGTTTGAATAAACAATCAAATTTTGACACAGAGGTAATAAATCTTGAAAAAGGTCCTAAAATTTCAGTTGTTAATAAATTTGGCAAAAATGTGAATTTTTCAAAACCGTTCAGCACAGCTGTCTTGTAGATTATAATTGTTACCCGCTTCAGAAAAAATAATACTTGATAATATCCTAAATTTAAATAGTGAAAAAAATGTATTTCTGTATATGATATATGAATTTTAACTAGCTGAGAATCATATAATACTCTCCCTAGTGTAAATGGGATTGCCCGAGAATACTACGTCAATGACAACATAAATTAAATATTCAGTCAATTAAATATTCACATCTATACACAGAGACAAATTTTCTTTTTGAATTTTTCTTTTTGAATTAAAGAAATTTTTCGTAAATTCCTGGAAAAGAACAATTTTTTTCAAGCTTTTCTAGATACTTTTTCGACGAAAACTTGAAAATTCGATACGCATTTTTTTATTTCAATATGGCAAGAAAAGTTTTCGAAAAAGTTTTGTTTTTAATTTTATGTTCATAAAAAAGTACCTTTTTCAGTTGCTTATACTGCAATATTAAACAAAATAAAATATGGTCCTTTTCCTCAACTTTTTAATAAAGTATTCTAAAATCCACTTTAATTATTTATTAAATAATTTAAATAAAATATTTATGAACAAATAGATTTTTTCAATTTGGGCCTGTTTATTAAAAGAAAAATTATTTATTTATCTAGTAAATATTTAGCTTTGGGTAGTCAAATACTTTCGAAGCAATGAATTTTTAAATAGCGGCATGTGCGCGCGAAGTGTATAATATGTTAAATTATCAACATAAAAATATACGATCTTGCAAGTGCATGATTCTGTTTTACTTACCGCGTAGGCAATCAAGTCTAGAGTACTCACTCCTAAAAGAAATCGAGGCCTAACATAGTTCTCCTTGACTTCGAGAAACGAACCATGTTCGTTATCGAATTTTCGGCACCAGCGGACAAAAACATCGTAGCCCAAGAGAATAAATAGAAATAGAGGTATAGAGACCTTGTAAGGGATTTGCGACGATTGTACCCGGATTGTTCTGTTAACTTAATCGTCCTTATCATCAGCGTTTTTTGCACGTGCCGATCTGTTACTAATTAAAATTATGAAAAACCTGAAAAGCATCCCTGCGTGTGAAAAATATGCTAAAGCGAGGAAAATGCAGAAGGCGGTCGTTCTTGGGTCACTCCCTGTCCTCAAGGTGCATAAGAGTTTTCCCGGATGTCAAAATATATTGAAAAAGAAGTGCTTGCTATGAGTGTTTTGTAATTTAAAAAATATTTTCCACTCAATAGCTTTTAATTTTGACACAGCTAAACCCCTTGAACTCACGCTAGAGACGGTATTTAAAAAAAAAAAAAACATTTCAACTTGATATATTTTTGATCGATAATTGACGAGTTTTAAAGTATATTTTTAATAACTTTAAATAGTGCAAACAATTATCATTCATTTCAACCATTTTTGCCTTCTGTACATCGTGGAAAGTTCTTATCTTTGGGAATAAATCGTACAAAGCCGATAAATGTCATGAATTTATTATTTATTATTATTGGTTCTTGTTAAAATTATTTGAAAATTATTCAAACAATTTTTACTTGTCTAAATCATTTTTTCTCCGTAAAGACATAAAAAGTTTCTATTTTCTGGAAATAATAACACTATTAAAGAATTTTGGAAGCAATATATTTTTGAAGGATTTTTGGTAATTACTTAAACAATTATAATTTATTTAAACCATTTTTTCCCTTGTAAAGCGTGAAAAAATATTACTTTCTGGAATTGATGACAAAATTAATATTGTTTTAAAAATTGTTGAATATACTTTAGAAAAAATATTAGTCACAACATCCGCTAATTATGTCTTTGATTACTGAAAATAATAATTTTGCATGCTCTACTAGGGAAAACAGTTGTTTAAACAAATCAAGATTGCTTAAGAAATTACCAAAAACCAAACACCAAACCAAAAATATTTAATTTTAGCGAATATTATTTAACTTAACCTTATATTATAGAAATTTTTAAGTTTCCTTACAGATCTAACTGTTTTTATTGAGAAATAACTCAGTCTAGCTTACATTTTCTAACATAACCTTAAATGTGTGTATTTTTAAGTTTTTCTGCTTATGTTTATGTTTTAAAATATCCAAATCTTACAATTCGTACGTTTTCTAAAAGACACCAATTATTTTTGTTGAAAAATCTAAAATGAATTTTTCAGTTTTCTAAAAGACCTAACTGTTTCTTTATAAAAATATCTATAATTCCGACGAGATTACCCTATGTTAACCTAAAATTGTTTTAATTTGTAAGTTTGATAAAAGACCGAAGTACTTCTCTTGTAAAATATACATTTCCGAATAGAGATCGTTAACATAACCTAAATGTGATCAAACTGTTAGGTTTTAGGGAAGACTTGGCATTTTTTGATAAAAAATATCAAAATTCGGCAAAAATTCCATAACATAACCTCAAATTGTTCTAATCTATATAAACGTTCTAAAAGGCTTAACTGCCTCTGTCGAAAAATATCCAACTCCACCAAAAATTCTCTAAATAATCTTAAATTATACGAATTTATAAGTTTACTGAAATATCTGTTTTTATAAAAAAATAAGTCAATCTGGCTTGAATTTCCTAACATACGCAGATAGCAAGCGTGCGGGGCATGTTACACGCACTACATGCGTGGCACTCGGTGCTTGCAGGGTGCGGGGCACATGAATCGCACTTTATGAGGCATATGCCCCGCATCTCGTGAGAGGCATTATTTTTATAATTTTATATACATGATATGTATGTTTTATTGAGAAGCGCCGCTTTTAATAATAATACTAGTAATAATAACAATAATAAAGTTTTAAATAATTGGTT
>JAAAKG020175514.1:0-26771 GCA_010014905.2 Druon quercuslanigerum | reverse complement strand
GCCCACTGGTGACGTCAGTGCAATATTAAAGAAATACTCGAACCATCAAACGGTTCTTCGCGGAATATATACATCTACTTATATGGGGCCAAAACGAGCGAAAATAAATATGAACAGTGGCGCCGTTAAATTATTGACCAGGGAAGAAATCGGGGAATCTCCATTAAGAAACGACATGTCAATCACAGGGAGTTTTAGGATATACCGTGTGTAAGCCACAATTCTTTGCAGCGTAAATGAATAAAAAGACGCGCGCATCTGTCAGATCCGCACTGTATGATGGAAAGAACGTTTCGAACGTACATCGACCATTCAAATATCATAAATATTCTTCCATTTCTGTGGTATTTTCTTCCCGTAACAATCCCTCTACAATCTCAGCAGTCCGTTATACTTGATCTGATGCACAGATTTTTCTTTTAATAACAACCTCGGTCTTTTATTTTCTTTAAAAATTTTTAAAAATCGTAACACAACGAAAACCAAAGTAATAAATTACCAAAATCGAGAGACCACGATATACTGACAAAAAACTGACGCCTTTGCTGGTAGCTGACGCACTTATCGGCTCACTGTACTGCCTCCTTTTATCGCTTCACTACTAGTAGTGTCACATGCGTAAAAACCTTCCCACGACCCGAAAAGCTGAAAATTTTTTAGCACCAGAAGTTCTAGTAAGGGTTAAATAGCGAGGCTCTAAACCACGGTTCTCGATTAATTCATATTAAGTTTTGGATCAAAATTTCAATATGCAAAAATGTACCGAATTGCGTTCTTGCTACTGAAAATAATTATAAACGCTTTTAAACATATTAATTTCAATCCTAATATATTTTAAGTAGTTACATGGTTTACGATGATCCTCATATATACAAATATATAAAAACATCTAAATTTGATCATTATACTGATTCTATCAACGACCCACTAAAAAACCTAACCCTGTCTTCTTGTCAAAGATCCCCTAGGAACCGCTTCATCATTACTTCAGGGGATACTGTTTTTTTCTCTGTAAAATCGCCTGCTGCATTTCTTGCTTTCTGCCGATTCTTCTGCTCTTTTTCTCATGTTGCACCCGTTATGCTTCAACCAAGATGTACGCATCGTCCTCAGCAAAGTGACTTCGTCGCGTATGGGGCTCTTCGGTTTTTAACATCTTGACTGAATATGGTCATTGCTCGCTATTACTTCTTCGATTTTCGCTGCATGGTAGCCTCTTAGAACGTTAGACATATAATGGTCCCCGGAAGATGGTCTGTCCGAGGTTCTTGTTTCTTTTCGGCTCAGATAAATCAATGTGGCTTTCTAACTCAATTCCCAGCTCTGCATCCCTCTTTACCAAATCTCCAGCAAACCGTTGTCTGAACATTTCGCTGCCAAGTGTCCGTAAACGTGACAGCGATAAGACCTTGTGGTCTCCGTGTTCTTATGGCCCCTGCAAGAAGCTCACCCCATCTTCAAATGTCCTGTTCAAATTAAGCTTGCAGCCAACTCTATATTGAACCTTCACAAAGGACTTCAGAAATCTCCTGAAGGTATTTTTCTTAATGTTCACTTTAAGGTCTCCAAGCTGTTTCTCCTGGAAGTGTATCTTCAAAGATTCCTTGACTCCTCTTCCTCCGTCCTTTGCCTATATCTAAGACATCGAATTCGGTGCGGAGGACGAGTTTCCTGATAGCAGGGGACAGTTTAGATTTATTCTCTGCCTCACTTTATCTCTATAAAGACATCGCCGCTCTTAGTCTGCTTGCACCCTTGATTTTAACTTGAAATCAGCTTGATCTTAACTTTGAGGTTCTTAAGTACCTGCACGTAACTTTGTCACTAAACTGATTTTAGCAGTACCACCTACTGTCGGTCGAATTTCAGTATATCTTTCTTGGACGTCGGTTACGTGAGAGGTGCTCTTCTCTGCTCTTCTTTCGGTCCTCCTGGTGTTCCCGCTCCATTGATATGAGTTCCCAGGTTTTTACCTCGATGCAACTACTTTCTCAATTAAATTTTTTATTTTTCTGCATGTTGTTCCCGAGTGTAGCTAGGGTAGTATTGGTCCTTTGGGCGAACTGGGCGACCTGTTATCCGCGAAACACCGTTGAAAACACTACTGCTCATTGAATTGTGTAACCGTATTCAGCAGAAACCCTCGATACAAGGCCATTCTATCCGCATCTGGGGACAAGCCGAGTAGCCTCTTCAAAGGCGCCAGGAGACCTATTCGAAAATCGTTAACTGCTGCTAATATTTTTATACCATAACTACGGATCATTGCAGAATAGATAGTCTGGTCGGTCTTGTGATCCATTTTTTAACAAAAAAATATTATAAGATATCTTTTCGCGCCCATCTGTCCTAATCCCATAATAATATTCAACAGCTCCCAAAATCCGCTGTGCATTTTTAACGAAACAATTCCAAAGTGTCTTTATGTGAAGCAGCTATTGCATTTTAAAATTTAATAATGAGACGAGCAAACTTCGCAAGAATCTGGTAATCATTCCTATCGTTGATGTTCTCGGCAGTTTCGATCTGCAGAGGTGAGAGATATTATGTATTCCTACTAGGAATGTTTTATACGGTCCTGACTTTTACGTCCGGAGTCCCTGAGTACAACAGTTTTATATCTTTAAAAAGCTTGAATTATATATTAATTCAATATAAAATCAAGAAATAACAGCACTTTCAGCATTCAGATAAGAAATTTGGTAAAATTCTCATATACGCGTTTGTTTCCTATAGATGATTATTTTTGGAACATCGATTTTTTAGTAGTCTAGAAAAATGGCTACAATTTGATAAATTTCTGTATTTTAGTTTTTTTGTGAGGCGTTAAACCGTGAAAATCGCTGCGTGGTATAAAGAAATTACTTTTCAATTAATATTAACTGAGTAATAATTCACCAAAAACATGATAGTTCGTAAATTTAATAATTCCCCATAAATTAAATAATAAATTTAATTCTAATCAAAGAAAGAGATTACAATTTTTAGGAGGACTTTAGGTAGTTCCAAATATGAGATTTGCGAAAAAATAGCTTCTCTATGATTTTAAGAATCAAAGTGATTTTCATCAAACAGTATTTTGATTTATCAAACAATATTTTTTGCATTCGAATTTTTTGTTACTACCGCTTCGTACAAAATCGGGGATTTGGTATATGTTTTGTTTATATTTGTAATTATTAACAGACCGATATTAAAATAAGCTTTAGGTAATTAAGAATGCCCAGAGGAACTGAAGACTTTAAGACTTTTTATAAAGATAGAATTTTTGCATTGGAAGCAACATTCGGAGATTGTAACGAATTCTAGACGATGTTAAAATTTTTTTCAGGCTGGTCACATTCTGCGAAAAAACCCTAGCAAACACAAATGTCAAACATGTGAACAAAAACATATACGCAATACACTACTACATCAAGATTTGTCAACATAAAATGTTGTTCTATCTGATTACCATAATAACTCATAACTTAATTCTGTATCGTAAATAAGTTCATTTACGTCTATAAATAATGTGTTATCGAATAATTGGGCATCTTGCTCTACTGATGCGTTGTTAACTGTTATATTACAGAAATGCTGAAGGTCAAAGTAAAATAGAACAAGTTCTTATTCATGACTTTTCTCAAGCAACATTTTGCTCTGTATTTCTAGTTAAAGATTAACATTTAACACAACGTAAAATTTACGCAAGCTCCTTTGCAGTCGAATCACTTCCCAATCTTCAGTTCAGAATGACATTTGAAAACTTTTTTGTTTGCAGGTTTCAGGTTACAAAACCACTAACATTTCAGTACCAGTTGACAGACTTTTTCCTCATTTGCATGGGCTGAGAATGACTGATCCTAATCTTCATTCACATTTTGCTTGGCTGTAATATACAGGCTGGACACGCTGGAGCTGTATTTCAGGTAATCAATGCTTTAAATGGGCCCTTATAGTGAACAATATATAAATTTATCGTATGGATCCGGCTTTCGCTAAACGGTAAAAAATTATATAAATGATGACATCAGTTTTAATGAAGCTTATATTCAAATTTTTTTAATTGGAACTGACTCTTATCAAGTGTAAATATCTGATAATTAAAAAGCTAACGCTTTTTATCTAAAAGATAACGGCTTTAGTCTATTTTTCCATGTTTGACTTCGATAATCAAAGTATAAATTATATAAGCCAATGAAGTGTTTAAACTGGAATGTTCTTTAGTTACAATACTAATTGAATTCCTTATAACTACATCAATCAGTTTGTCTTCGAAAAAATGAGGATTTTCTGTGCTGTGGTCTTATCTTTCTTCGTCATCCTGAATTCTACTGGTGAATATAACAATATATCTATATTTCCGTAAATTTTTTTAAGCTCTACGCAAATCGGAATTATTGCAATTTAATGTGCGCGGTGCAATTTGACACGTAATCAACTAAGTTGGGTCCTATCTATGTAGGTGATCATACAGTACATTATTAATTAATATTTGATTTTGAAACAGAAATTTCAGGTGCAAAAAATGTAGCAATTTATGTTTTTGCTACTGAAAACAATTACATATAATTTTAAACTGAGTAATTTAACTCCTGATCAATTCAAAGTAGCTTATACCTATTTGAAAAATCAGGAGCATAAAAAATGAGTGAAGGATCCCGCAAACCAGAACAAATGGATTATATGTTTTTTGGGTTGCTCCAACTGAATCTGAAACCTGGTTTGTCACAACACGTTAGCGGTTTTTTCTAACCTCAAAAAACATTTTGAAATTATAAAACCACATCTTCATAATTCCATACAACCTAATGCCTCAAAACTCCACAACCTCAAAAGTCCATAATCTTATAACCTTAAAACCCCATAGATGTATAACCCAGAAACTCCATAATATTATAGCCTTATAACCATAACTACATAAAAGCTTAGAAAGGAGCCTTCAAAAGCCTGTAATTTCAGAAAGTTACAATAAAAACTTATGCTTGAGACTTAATTATTTTTTTGCAGAAAGTTGCTTCCAAATATTTTATCTTATTTCTCATAAAATTTGGGTCTGCAAAACTAAAATGCGAATACTTAATATGGTTAAGGTTTTCTACATCGTAATAATCTACATTTAGCGATACTTAGAAAAAACGACTTGGATGCAGCAGGCTTCTATTTCCTTGGGGGTGCTTGATTTACGTGAATCCCCTCGCATCTTAAAACTCTCAAATAGCTTTAGGACTATGTAAGTAGCCATTTCATGAGTTTTTAGTTTTAGATTGATAACGCGTTCTTTTATTTGCAAATGACCTTCGTAGTGCTTTTCTTTTGTGTTGGTTTGACGGGTCTCTCTTGAAAGACCAACAGCAGTCTGCCAGCATATAGCTATCCCAAACAACATGATATCTTTCTTCGATATATTTTAAATCCTGGTAGAATTTTTCACCCTACTCCTTTCTTAAACCCCCTGCATTTTCAGGAAATTTGTGAGAATGAAGAAAATGCAGCTTTAGATTTATTAGACACTCCATATTGTTGAAATTTTGTATCATCTTGTCAACTATAGTCACATAATTAGGATCTGTCCTATTTGCTAGAAATGTTTTCGGCTCACAATATTTTTTTATCGCGCTTAAGATTTGTAGGATTTTGGGTTTGTAGAGTTATGAGGTTTTGGATTACTGTGGTTATTGGTTGTTGAGGTTATAAGGTTATGAGACTTCAGGGTAATGTAGTTTATGCGTTTTGAGGTTATGAAGTGATAAACATATGGAATTATAAACCTTAAACTCTCCGGGATTGAGGTTTGAAATTTGTTTGCAAGATTTGTTGTTTTTTTGCTGTATTTTGGGTTTGTTGTTTATTGGGATTTGAAGGTATAAATTTTTAGGCTATGGTATTTAGGGTTATAGTTTATCGATTTTAAGATAATTGAGCTATTAAAGTATAGTATTATATGACTTATGGTTGATATTGTTGGGTTTTATAGTTTCAAGATGTTTTTTGAGGTTAGAAGAAAACGCTGACGTCATGGAACAAAACTTAAATGGTGCTAATCTTTTTATAAATACTGATAACTTTTCTTATAAGTAAATAATTAAAAATTAACCATCTTCTGTCCTACAAAACAGTCTCATACATTTCAAATACCCTAACTGAAACAGGAAAATATGACAACGGTCTGGCTATTTTTAATATCAAGATCCCATAAAACGACTCATAGCGCTTCTTATGAAATAATTCCAAAGTTTCTTTATGTAAAGCAGCCCAAAATAAATTCCTGAAAACTTTAAACAATGTTTTGTTTCAAAAATTCTATTTCTTACCTCAATCGCAAAATATTTGGGAATATAGCCCAGACGAGTCCAAGGGTAGCTTTAGTTTTTCAATAGCTTTTTGGATTTACTGCTAAGACGGCAGAAGCAACGACTTTTCGTCCAAAGATAAAAATAGGGAATTAAATTTCCTGCACAAATTTTAAATTATAATTTTGGTTTAAAATTTGCTATGGACTTTAATTTAAAAAATTCAATCACGTATTTCTTGTTCCAGAATTAAGTTTACAGTCCAATTTTTTGCCTGGTGAAGACGTTGAGCCCAGTTTTCCTTCTTCTTCTGAAAGACAATCTCCAGACACGACTCTTTCTCTCGCCCCACCTAACTCATCCACCTGGTGTCCCCGACATACTGAGCCACCTCTTCGCGCCAGGCCCAGCTCTCCTCAACATGCGGAGCCAACTGTTCGCGCAAGGTCCAGATCTCCTCCTCATGCCGAGTCATCTCTTGGCGCCAGGTCCAGATCTTCTTCTCTCCTGCTAACTTTTCCACGCGTACTTGGATATAAATTTGAACAACTTGAATCCATTAGACTTACGCCCCGCAAATATCCAAGTCGGGTATTCGAACTTCGAACATACTTTTTTCCTCCCGATAAACCAATTCGATTGAGAACCAAAAATTCTGTCCTTGTACCCATGCCAACCGACGAAAAGGTTGTATTATCATTGTCCAATGGTGACGTCTATGCAATTTTGGAAATAATATCAAATAGACAAATGGGTTTTCGTGGAATATATAAACCTATTTCTTCGTTCTCAAAACGGGCGAAAATTAATATAAACAGCGGCGTGGTCCAAGAATTGACCAAAGTAGAAATCGCGCAAAGTCCATTAGGCTCACAAAATCCAATAAATGAGAATTTTAGAGTATATCTTGTTTGAACAACAATAAAATTCTTTATAGGGTAAATACATAATTTAGAAAACAAAAATTTGCACTTATGTCAGATCTGGGGCTTTGGACTCGGTCTTTATGCTTATGCATAATATTGTGCTGTTTAAAATAATTTCAATTTCAACTTTTATATGTTAATTTGGTAGCTTTTTTCTATTATGAAATCATTGAGTTTACAGTCGGCTTGAACGACTTACGATTAGTTTTAAAATGAAAATTTTATCCTACTAGCACTATGTACTAACTTTTGTTAATGATAGAGTTTTACTAAATGTTCTAATAATAACAATAATAATTAATGCAAAAAAAGTTGTATGCAAATGCGAAATTTTCAGTATTACGTTGAACTCTTATCATATTGAATGAATGTGCAAAATAAAGTATAAATTTTATTAATTATCTTCATTTTATTTCAGTTGCCTTGAGAAATATATATCAAACATTTTTTTACATAACAAAATCATTTTTATGAGGATTCATTAATATCGATCTAATGGACATTTTTACAGGTTGAAAGTCCATTATTTATAATAAAAGAGAAAAATAATATGTTTAGCATTTTAAAGTGCACGCGAATAGTAGTCAATAGATCCTCATTTGTGGCGCCACGCGCTCTGAGCGGTCATCGAGGGAATAACAGTGCCTGTATGTCCCTATAGTTTGCATGTGACATCGGAGTTTTTAAAAATTATTTTTGTTTTTTCGAAATGGAAAGAAAATATTTGGTAAAATTGTCGGGAGATGTCAATACTTCTTTTTGTTTAAATTGATACTCTCCTCAATAAAAGATACATACCAGAGAGGAAAAAAGAATTTGAAAAATTGCGAACACACTACCATTGCCGCAAGGTTGTGCTTTAAATTTTCGCTATCTGTATTAAAAAAATTATTTTTTTTATTTATCAAGATGATTTTTCATTCCATTTTTTTTAACATTTAATATAATTAAACTATTTAACGATTATTTCTTCCGTATTTTCCATAAAAACTTTGTTTCTCGTATTTTTATTATCCCTTGTTTGGAAAATTGTATATTTTATTAAAATTCTTTATTCTCTAATAGTTTCTAGCATTTACGTATGTAAATTAAAGAAGTAAAAAAGTATTGCAAACAAAAATTTTAACTATAAATACAAAATTAAATTTCTTTCCGCCAATTAAAAAAACACCTAAATAATAGAAAATTATCTTTAATACGTTTAAATACACCTTCAAGGCACTTCTGGATCTTTTTATTAAATTTTTGTGAAATGAGTCACTGCATTATCTGGTCTTTTGTATTTATTATTAAAATATTTATTTAATACACTTTGTTCCTAATTTAATTTAAAAATATAAATGATAGCAACGATTGAAATATAAAGCATTTTAAACAAAATACACAATCGTACCGAAACGAGTGATAATAAAAATACGAAAAACAAAGAGTTTATGGAAAATAAGGAATAAATAATCATTAAATAGCATGATTATATAATTAATGTTAATAAAAAATGGAATCAACAAGCATTTTTATGAATAAAAAAAAAATTTTAAGTACGGATAACGAGAATCGAACGCGCAACCGTGCGGCTATCACCGAAGTGCTCTACCAGTCAGCTACCGTCCCTTCGCAATTTTTTAAATTCATTTTTCTCGAAAATGGGTCAAAATTGCATCTTCTTGATTTTTCTCAGAATATATCTGGTATGTACCTTTCGTTGAGGAGTGCATGCAACTGCGCACTTCTTTCCATCACGATGACTTATATTTATTTTATCATGTGGAAATTTTAGGATATTATTCGCAATTTTCAGAAACCGCTTCTAAAGTTAAATAAAAATTTAGTAAGTTTACTACAAGAGTTACTGAATTTCGTGTTCAGCCACCTAATTGAGTAAATTTCAGTTACTTTAGTATCATAAATGTCTAGGAATTTTCCGCATATTTCCAAAAGAGTTTCAACATTCGTTTCAATTTCCGTTATCAAATTCCATTACTGATGTAAAATTCGATGGCATTTTATTCAAATTTTGAGGTTAAAAGCAGTCGCTGGCGAGAGAGATCTGCTCTCAGGATAGAAAATCTCAAGTGATATTATTAAAAAGTTCTAACATTGCATTTTTGTTTCCCACTTTAATATAAATAAGTGTTATTTTTACAAAAATCTATAAAGGAAATATATTTTTCTATGACAAATTACGAGAATGTACGACTCAAAAAACTACGAACATTCAAAATCTTTCTGAATGCAAAAAGATTACAAAATACCAATTTTAAAAATCTTCACTCCATCCTGATAAATTTGTATCCATTTTCTCTGACCACGAGGTCGGAAACGACACCAGAAACGACGCCGGAAACCAGAGCGGTATTTGGACCGAACACGACGTCGCTTACGACTTCGGTTCCAGTGGGAAATAATTTTAATATTCACTTATAACTATGGTAGCGAATAATATTATTATTAAATTAAATTTATAATTTTTATAATTTATCACAATTATAATGAAAAAAGTGAGTTTCAGGGAATGGTAAGCGCAAATTATTATAGGCAAAAGAAATATGGTTTTAAAGAATTTATTTTATCATACAAATTGTTATGCTATAATAATAATAATATTAATAGTTACTTAAATTTTTAAACGCAAAACATTTTTCTATGGTTATTTTGACTTTACCTTAACATTTTCCTTTTTATTTTGCTCTAATAATGTTTTTTAAGTAAAATATTTCAGCCTTAAAATCTTGTTAGGCTTATACACTTATATAAATTATATAAAAAGACATCTGTATGTAGAAAGTAATTTTTAATTTACTCTTGCAAATTAGCACAAGTATGTATTCCACGGATTGAGATATTGGCCACCGTTATGAGGATGGTAGTAAGTACTTTTACACACCTTCTCACGTCGTAAATTTTAGCAGATATATATTTTCAACATTTTTTTGAACACTGATGTGTCGATTTATTCCGTTAACACCGGTTCACACATAAATATTATTGTGAGAAATGTTTTGCATTTAAAAATGTAAGTTACTATTAATATTATTATGTCATAATTGTTTGTATCATGAAATAAATCCTTCAAATTTAATTAAATAATAATATGTTTTGCTACTACAGATATAAGTACATAAAAAAAATCACAGCGGAACCGAAGTTGTATACGACGCCGGAAACGACATCGTATTCGACCACAAATTCCTATCTTGTTTCCTGCGTCGTTTCCGACCTTAATTAGGGTGTCGTTTCCGATCTCGTTTCCTGCGTAGTTTCCGGCATCGTTAACGTTCGATAGCTAGATCTTACTGTAGCGAAAAGTTAGTTTTAAACAAATTAGAACAACTGTTGGTTTTTTAATTATTATTGACTAGTGAGAGTTCTAGCGTATTTCGTAGACTGAGAAAAAGTAGTCCAATAAATCTTGTTTTGTGTGAAATAATGCCAGTTGTTGAATAACAAATACAGTACCATAGATTAAAAGATTGATGATTATATGAAGCTCGAGCATATAAATTCAAGAAAAATAAATGTAGATTAATTTTTAGAAAGTGTTTTATTTCAATTGTTAATCAAGATAACAGATCCAGATATTTATTTATTTCTAAGGTAAAATTTTTCAGAGTGAAGAAAAATTTTGTTGTGTGGCATATAAATTTAGATTTATTAACGCATTACACAACTGTCTAAAAGGCATAGTAAAATTGAACTAAAAGCATGATATCTTTTCAATCTATAAATTTTTTTATGATTCATGAGCGTATACAATTAGGTTAAATTAATATATTTTCAAATCTTCCAAAAAAATTTTAACTCCATCATATTTAGTTGAAAATCTGTACAAAAAGATTAAATATAAAAATCTTGAATTGCAAAAATCCCGAATAACAAAATTTACGATAGTTTACAATATGAACATGTTTTAAAATTCCCGAAGAACAAAATACCCGACAAAAAATTGCCAAATTATAAAATACCTGAACTAGAAAATTTCAAGATTTAAATAGTTAAAAATTATTTTTTGGTAAATGTTATTTCCTTCTTTAAAATAAAATAAACGAATATTTTTAAAATATAATTTTTTTTTCAATATTTAAAAGTTTAAAATACCATTGATTGAAAAGAAAATATTTCTAAATCAAAAATTTTGTTTCAAAATTTGCATGGTATTCAACATTTTTTTTAATTTTTACAAAAATCAAATTGTCATATAAAAGAGAAATAAAGAAGAAGCTTTTAAATGAAACAGTGCTGAACTAAAACATGCAAATTTGTTTTGGAAAATATTATTACTTTCAGAGAAAATTTAAGGAGAAATTTTTTTTCCGTTCAAGGCGCATGCGTTTTTAAATTAATTTCTTTATACATCTTCATACAATTATTGATATTTTTATTTAAAAAATAATTTTTAAGTACTTTAAACACTTAAAAAAATTCTTTGATACATATATTTGATTATTGTCTTTTCAATAAATAAGCGTTGACAGCAAATTGAATATTTAAGTTTATCTTTAGGTTCTGGTTTTTTTAAACAATTGGAGTAGTGAAACAAAAAAAAATTGTCAAAACTTTAAAGAACAATAAATGTCTGTAATATATGGTAGTCAATTTGACAAAAATCACAGTTTTTCATAAAATAAGTATAATAATTATGGTAAAGTTATTTATTGGTATTAAACTTCGTATTAATATAAATTAATAGGCAGAAATATAAAATATTATAAATTATGTAAATAATAATTTAAAAAAAATTATTAATCATTTTATACAAGTAATTATTGAATAAATATTCAGATCATATATATGATTCATAATTTAAAATAAAAATGATTGAAATAAATGGAGCGCATTATACTATTTAGTAAAAGAAATGTTTTTGAAAGTTTCTGACTATAATTAATTTCTTATTAAAAAGTACATTTATTTTATTATGCCTGACTGTACTTAAATTTAAAAAACAGAAAAGAATTGGACGTTGTCCAATCTGAAAACTTTAGAAATAACGTTATATTTTAATTATTATGATTATATAAAGAATTGTATGTTTTTTATTACTAACTAGAATTTTGAGTTGTATCTGATAGTCGAAAAATTCATAATTTGTTTACAAAAATTTCAATTTCACGTTAATGAACCGAAATTTAAAATTTGTTTTTCCACCTTATTTTATCAATTGTGATCTTGTTAATTTTTTTCTTCGCAGACATTCACCTATGAAGTAAAGTATGTATTTTCAAACGTAAAATATGTCATTAAAAAATGATGTCATGCAACAAAGTATTTCATCATCTACTTGCGCAATTTTCTTTAATCAGATGATTAGTTTTCTTATGTTCAAAATAAGACTCGCCGCGTGTATCATAATTTTATAATTAACTTGCAATATTTTATTTTTATTATTAAAAAAAATTAAAATAATTTTACGACTATTTGATTTTTTAAATTTTCTATAATATTTCACTTACCACATTTTTGAAAACTTATTTATCGCAAACATGTATTAAATTATTTTATTTTTATCGTAATAATTTAGTTTTAAAGTTCGAAGGAGAGAATATATGATATTTATATGCATGATTTTGATCTGAAATTATTTTTTTTTTAGATTGCAATTGGAGAATTTTTTATTTTTTTCGGTGTGGTCCAAATTTGGTCGTTGGACTCTTGTTTTTTACATGAGTTTGCATCAATTTGATGAGCAGACGTTAAATAAGATTTTTAATTTAGATATTGCGCAAGTGGACTTCTATGATACATATGGATGCGCAGTAGGCTTCTATGGAACATTCTGATGCGCAGTAATATTTGAATTATTCTTTCGGCGAATTCACTAACGCGGGGTCAGTTTCAATCTAAATGCCGATAAAACAGTGACCAGTCATTTACCGACAGACAATAATAGTTCGTATCAGTGTTAAGATACCACCGGTCGATAAGTAGTAACCGATAACAGATAGCGTCACTTCTAAGTCAGTTAAATTGGAGGGAAATTTCAATGTGCACCAATTCGGCATATAAAATCAAAAAAATCTGATAAATGAATTTAACCTATTTAAGTGAATTCAAACTGGATTAAATGAGTGCCAAAAGTGCAGAATTTGAATTTAACTTAACAGCGATTGTAGAATCCATCGATGAAAAAAAATGATAGCAAGCAACCTTTTTTTTTATTTTGAATTCAGCCCAACGATATCTGAAAATATGCAAAGCTAGAAGGAACAAATGAGGAGCAAAGCGGAAAACCAAGAAGTATAAAAATTTATGAAGGAAGATAATAATTTTACATATTTAAAATCAAAAAGATAATAGGGTCGTATAGTAGGCACTTTATAAATTTAAAGTGTCAAAACCAGCTTTACCTAAAACGCAAGATGTTACATAAATGGTGATATATGTTGCAATTAAATTTGAAACCAAGTTTTTTTCCATTAAACTGACTCTTATCGAAAGTGTACATCTCAGAATTATAAGATTGACGCCTTTAGTTTAAAGCATAACGTCTGCAGTCTAGATTATATAAGCTACTGAAGCAGTAGCGTATTCATAAGTTTTTCCTCTCATTAGAAAATATGAGGATTGCCTGGACTCTCGTTTTTTCCTTGTCGGTTGTCCTCAATTCGATTGGTGAATATAATAATATAGCGTATCTATAATTTTAAATACATTTTTTTAAAGCTATACACAATACAGAAATCAGGTGGTGTAATATAGACGAAGCAAAAAATCCATAAAAAATAAACCATTAGTGTTTTTAAAAAATGTTCAAAGTGGACATGATCTTGCAAATTTAGTTCTTGCGACATCAAATCATATACTATTTTTTGTAAATATTGGATTTTCGAAAAATTGAAGTCATGGTCTAGGGTAACTTTAATTTTTAACGCACCCTCGCCCCCTGCAGCACCCCAAATATTACCCAAAAATAAAAAAAAACTACATTTATAACTATTAATGTTAATTTATAGCAATTTACGTTATCTTTTTAATACATTTTTTGCGAGTAAATAATTTCTTAATTAAGTTATATTTATTTAAAGAATTAAGAATTTTTAGAAAGTGATGAAAAATATTCAGAGCGTCCATTAGCTCAAAATTGCTGGCTAACGTAGTTGACCTTTAGTTTAGGACACTAAAAAAATATACCAAAGGCCAATCTAATAGAATAATTTTATCACAAGTTATCGTGCTCACAGCCAGACAGACATACAGACATATTGCCTATATATCGACGTCGTAAGGAAAGCAAAGAGTTGATAGTGGTGGAAAATACGACCATCTATAAATCCAGTAGGCGTTTTTTATCAGACTGTGTCAAGAATTGGATAGGAAGCTGAGGCTATTCATAAGTATTAGTTAAGTTGCACAGTCAGGGCCCTATTATGAGGCAATATCTGGTCTGGTTGACAGAGAATGGCGCAGTCGCGCCTAGATCGTATGTCCACAATGAGATTCGTAAATTTCGTTGTTCGAACGCACATGCGTTCGAACTAGTTCATACTAGAATACGATCACGAACCTAAAAAGATTTGTATCCTGTATTTATTGTTGCAGAATTGGGATCACAGTTCGATTGTTTGCCTAATGGCGAACCTATTTCTGGTTATCCTCAATGCGGACCGTCTACTTCCTCTTCTTCTGATAGACATTCTCCTGGAAGGTCTGTCGCTTCTGCCAGGCTTCATTGTTCTGTCGAGACTTCTCCACCAGCCGACCCTTCTTTTCGTGCCAGATCCAGGTCTCCTCCTGCCATGCACTATTCTTCTGCGGGGTACCCAACACCTGCCATGCGAACAAGTTGCACGTCTCTTCCGCTAAAGAAAGCTTTTCGTCGCGTACTTGGATATAGATTTGAAGAACTTGGATTTATTCGACTTACACCCACAAGGAATCAGAATCGAACATTTGAACTTCGAAGATACGTTTTTCCTTCCAATAAATCAATTCTAATAAAAACCAAAGATTTCACCTTAAAGCCTTTGCCAACCGAAGAACAAATTGTATTATCAACGTCCAGTGGTGACGTATATGCAATATTGGAAAAAGCGTCGCACAAAACCACTATTTTTCGCGGAATATATAACCCTAAATGTGTGGTTTCAAAACGGGCGAAAATAAACATGAAAAGCGGCGTGGTTGAAGAATTGACTAAAGAAGAAATCGCGGAATGTCCACTCGGCGTCAAAAGTCCAATAAGAAGGAATTTCAGAGTATATCGTGTGTAATTTAAACTGAAAATTCTGAAACTTCCTGGTCTTTTAATTTGACATTTGAAGATTTCAAAACATTTGTAAAACCAGATAACTTTGTAAGATTATAATTGAAAACAGGCAACTTATAATATTCTAATCTAAAATATAATATAATCTAAAATTGTCAAATTTAAAACGGACTGCTAAGGCTTTCAATACGACATTTGGCTATTTCAGAAAATTTAATAGTGAAATTGTCCTAAAATTGTTAATACTCGAATTCTAAACTACAATACTGTGAACTGTAACATTGAAACCTTTCATAAATTAAGAAAATTTCAACCAAATATTGTCGAATTAAAGCTTCTGAATAAAAAAGACTTTAGTTTCAAAAGATTGGATAGCTTTTTTACCAAGGAATGTAATTCCAGCTCATTGTATATTATATTGTATTCTTATTCAATAACATTACTAACTTGATAATAATAAGATAATACATTTAAAAGCAGTCTCTTCTGAAAAAATTATATTACTGGACTTTTCATAATAATTTCCTCGATCCTAAGCCTCCACTTTCCCCAATGTAAAAATTTACTAGTAGAAATATTGCTTTACCAATTTACAGATTTTATTTTTGTAGTTGTTCGAGAAAGAGAAGGTCAAAGTTGAAGAGTATAATTTCTTCTACTCGGAGGCACTCAAAAGATACTCGTGAATGCATACACTGAATCGCAAAGATCGCTTTATACGGAATTATTTTTAGTGTTTTTTTTAGTGATACCGAACTTTTATTTAACCAAAAAGAGAACACAAGGAAAATACTTCTGTTTCAATACCCATGCATATTATGAATTTTAATAATAATAATTATTTATGAAAATAATACATTTTTCAGAATAGCTGATTATAAAAATTAATGCAAAATAATGATATCATCGAGCGTGAAACGCCAAATCGAGAAGTCGCGAGCAAACATTATTTATTTCCTCTTGAATTTTTTGTTTGAAACTCTCCGATCTCTCCGAATTCTGGGAGTTCAAGAAAGATTTAGTGATCATTGCGTAAATATTTTTGAATAAAGGTATGTGCTGATAATTTTAATAATTTAACTTTAATTAGTTTTGGAAGCTGTGAATGATATCATTTTTATACTGTGTGAGATACTAATTTAAATTTCCCGCTACTAATGCTCCTGCAGCTGCGCAGTCGCGATGCGCGCCTTAGTTACGCATTTGGTCGGTGTGCAGCGCTAGTGCTACCTCTCTCGCAACTGAGATTAATCGCCAATGATATAAGAATGCGTCTACTTGAAAACATGGGTTAATTGTCGAGGCGTCAGCGTCCTGCCAATTGCTATAGCTTTTAATGTTGGAAATGTTCATTAACGTTTTCGGACTAAAAAAGAAATAATTACTGACTAAGTGCTAAGAAAAGACAAGGTTTTTACGGGAAGTGTGCTATGTGGGATACACATTTTTTTATTTAAAAATCAGATCTTCTCTAAGACGTAGAAAAATAAATAAATAGTGACATCAGTTTCGATGAAGTATATAACCAAATTTGTTTCCTTGAATCTGACTTATCAAATATCAATACCTCAGAAGGACAACTATGATGCCTGTACTGTGAGATATAACGACTATATTCTGGATTATACATATTTAAGCTTATGAAGCAACGTCATATTCATTAGTTACCTCTTGATTATAATTTTATATCAGAAAATCAATCACTTTGTCTTTTAATTAGAAAATATGGAGATTGTTTGTACGCTGGCCTTATTTTTGGCTGCCATTCTCAATTCTGTTGGTAAATATAATTATATAATTAATCTACTATTCAGGGAAAATATCTTTTAAGCTTCAGAAAAATTAAAATCCACTAGTATTTTGTGCGCGCGTGTGAATATTATGCAAGTGAAAATAAATTAATTAAATAAAAATGAATTTCAGTTTAAAATTTATATAGATAATCTTATATTATATTTAACTATACCTCTTTTTACTTCAGATAACAAAATTCTAGCTTTGGCCTTTTTCAACAAAAAACCCCGTTTGTACACAATCATAAATTTGGTTATGATTTTTTTACTTCAACTTTGCATAACTTTGCCATTTCATAAAACTTTTTAATAAAATTTTCATGTAATATTCTTTGTCATTTACTGCGACTCGTAGAATAAATAAAAGATGCATTATTATTGTTTTTACAAATCGTGGTAGACTCCCAATGAGCTTAAAGGTATGAACGAATGATTTATACATTTTATCAAGTAGAAACTTATAACATCTGAAAAAACAAAATCTTTTTAGTGTTATTTACTCTAATAAGCAGAATTTCTGAAAATAAAGTCAATAATCCAACCACCAAATTTGGAAAATCACCATAAAATGTTCTCATTGCAATCTGAAAAAAAAATTCCTTTTGTCCCCTAAAAAATAGAAAAAAAACTTCTCCCTTTGGACAACAATAAAAAAGAGGGGGAAAATGAAATAACAACAAACCAAAGTTCCCTTCCTTCTCTCTTTTTTTGAAAAAAACAAAATCTTCTTAACTGAAATTAAGTTGATAACTTAATTTTATCATGAAAACAGTACTTAAAAAATCCTCCACTGTCTTAAAACAAAAATAAGCCCCTAATTGGGCTGAATTTTAGTCTATTGGTCTTTAAAAAGATTTAATTGTCTTGTTAAGATACTTCTAGCTGCAAAAAGACTGCAATCAAGCTATTTTTCAGTCATCGAAAGCAGTTCATTTTCAGTCTTTTCAATGGCTGAATTTCAGCGCTATAATCGTCTTGAAATTTTCCAAAGGATTTAAAATTTTGAAAATCAAAGTTTGTTTTAGAAGTTTTCACAATCTTAAGCCATCATACGACAAAAATTGACTGGCGGTTGTAGAATCCAGCACTTCAAGTCGCTTCCTCGAGCTTGAAATTTAGTCCATGTAATATAAAAACAATATTTTCTCCTGCAATTATTCATTGTTTGATTTCATATTTTAAACACAGAATATAAATGTCTGAATACAAAATCAAACGTATAGAGTTTTTTCGAAAAATGGTCTGGTTCTTGTATTTTTTTTTAATTCATAGAAAGTTAATTTATTTCATGCGCCTGGGAGGGAGCGAAACGCCACTATAAGTGTAATTACAATGTTAAGGAATTTAATTATAATATTCTGCATTCGGTTCATTCCATAACGACCAGACGACTAAAAGCAGATAGATGTAGAATGGTTAATCCGTTAATATTTTCTGGTTCAATTTCACTATTCTTCTTTCAAAAAATGAAAACAATATTCACAGAAAGCATTTTTACGTTTTTTTTTAAATTTCAATCTTTTAAAGAAATTTAAAACATTCAAACAATTATTTAATCCCAAAAAATGTCAAAAAAATCTTATTATCTGATTGAAACGTAATTGTTTATCATTGTTTAGAGTAGTTCATTTTTCTAAAAACATTATGTAATTATTTAAACAATTATTCATTGTTTATATCAAAATTTGTAAAAACTGAACCAGAGGTGTCCACTTTTTCTAAATCGATATCCTATGCTAATTTGTGTTGATGTTTTTGTTTTATTTATGTATACCATCCATATTCAATTTGACGGAAATTTAAAGAAAAAACAATAATTAATTGCATAAAAAATAATATTAAGCTTTAATCAGCATTTACTATTCGAAATCATTCAATGTTATTCTTTCTATACACTATACAGTCAGAAGCATAATTGTATGTGTTCTATGTTATTGCCTTTTTTAATTATCGAATTACTACTCAAAACAATGACAAAAAATTACATTTGAATCAGAAAATACGACTTTTTTACATATTTGGGATGAAAAAATTGTTTAAATGATTTAAATTTTTTTTAAAAATTGAAAATTGTTTAAAAAGTAATAGGAAATATTTAGATTGTCCATTAAAAATTATTTGTATGAAAAGGACGACGGAAATTACTAAAAAGTAACAATTGCTCAAGAAAAGGCTGCGAATCGCATACCCTTCAAGTTTCAGTCTTGAAAATAAAATAAATGGAATCTTTTTTTCTGCATTTTTTGTCGAAGAATCAGAGAAGAAAGAAAAAAGGTATATCCAGAAATTTATGCAATGAACCGAATGCAGATCCTGGGTTTACGATGTTTAAAGTATCTTCGAAAAAATAACTCTCAAGACAATCCGTTCCCTCATTCAGAGACGTGCCGCCCCGATATTTTTTTCACCGTGAGTACAATCATTGTGGCGGTTTACTCCCTCCCAGGTGCATAAAATACATTATTTCCAATTAATTAGAATAAAACTAAAATCAGACCATTTTTCGAAAAAGAACTCTATGCTTGATTTCGTATTTAGACATTTACTTTCTGTGGTTGAAATATGAAATTAATAAATGTATAATTGTAGGAAAAAAGCTTGTTTGTATAATACATGGGCTAAATATCAAGCCTCAGAAAGCGCCTTAATTCCGACCTCATTACCACTTGTGATGTACGATTGGGCACTTAATAAAAAATGAAATCCCGCATTTCTTGTTCCAGAATTAAGTTTACAGGCCAGGTTTTTGCCCGACGGTAGCATTGATCCCAGTTTTCCTATTCGAGTCCCTTTTGCTTCTTCTCCTGGAAGACCTTCTCCGGACACCACTCTCCCTGTTACCATACCTCATTCTGCTGCCAGATCTCCACTAGCTGCGGAGCCACCTCATCGCGCAAGGTCCAGGTCTCGTTCATGTGCCAAACTACCTCTTCCCGCTAGGTCCGGGTCTCCTCATCCCAGAAAAACTTTTTCACGCGTACTTGGATTTGAATATGAAGATCTTGAATTTATTCGATTTAGTCCCCACAACAATCTGAATCAGACATTCGAACTTCGTAGATACGTTTTTCCTCCCGACAAACCAATTCGATTGAGAACCAAAAACTCTGCCCTTCTGCCCATGCCCAACGAAGAACAAATTGTATTATCCACGGCTAACGGTGACATCTGTGCAATATTGGACAAAAACAAACAATGGACTTTTCGTGGCATATTTAAACCTGTTGCTGCGCATTCCAGTCGTGCGAAAATAAACATGAACAGTGGTGAGGTTGAAATATTGAACAAAAAAGAAATCTCAGAATGTCCAATAAATAACAGCATCTCAGTAACAAGGAATTTTAAAATATTTCATGTTTGAGCGACAATTCTTCACTCCGCTAATAAATAGAAAGAGGCGCGAATATATCAGATCTTACGTTTTGCGCTTGGTGTGTATGCTTATCCCGCGTTTATGCATTGATCTTTTTAAATTAAAGTTTAAGTTATAATATCGTGCCATTAGAAATAAATTTTATTTTAACTTTTATTATGCTATGCTATCGATAAACTGTATCCAAAATGCGAAATTTATTGAAAATTAATGAATAAGTTAATTATTTCTGTACCTTAGATCGATACTGCCTATACATATATTGCAAGATAAAGTAAAAATTGTATTCCCAATGATTATTTTAATTTAGGATTCAAAACGATTAATGTTTCAATTAAGCCAAATTTCCAAAAAATACCCTCGAATTAGAAAAATGTACACTACAGAGAGGTTCAAATATCCTATTGTTCATTTCGATATTTCAAATACAAATACAAGAAATTTTATGTAGAATAAAGTTAATTAAATGTTTTAATCTATACTACCGTTCTGAGGAAGAATCATAACATTTACAGTTTAACTTAAGCCCATGTGAGGAGTGGGTTGTGGATCGTGCACTAAGAAAGGTGGGTCGGGTCCTTTTGGGAGCGTGCAATAATTTTAAAGGAATTTCTGAGAGATGTCGTTGCTTGCACTATATCGCATCTAGGTATATAGTAACGATATGCATTTCGAAGCTCAATCACGTGGCCTTAGTTCTCAGTAGGTTTTAATTAGCCAAAAAATGGATAACTTCGTGGATAACTTTTTTCGTTTTTCCAACTGTGTATACGTATGCTGCGGACGTTTGCTACGTATGAGATGGACAATACTTTAAATGATCAACTGGTTACCACTTTTTTAAATAAACGCGATTTAACCAAAAAATTCCTCAAAATTAATGCACGCTCAAAATAAATTTTAATAATTATGAAAAAAGTCAAAAAAATTGTTTACAAAAAAAACATTTTTCATAATGGCAAAAATTTAGGACTAGAGCCACCTTTCACAGTGCTTCTTATTTAGTATCCCAAATTTTCAACTTGATGTGCCCTTCGAGTGAAAATAAGTTATGAAATAAAAAAAATGTCGATAGTTTAGGATTTTGGTCAGGTGACCAAAATCAATACATTTGGTCGGAAAAGCGTTAAATGGCATCCGACTTATTTGGTAATTCAACGGCATTGAACGGCATTGGTTCCATTCTATACCGCCGATGACTAAAGGCATTGCATGGCATTGAACTGACACGGCCATTCCACTGCATGCAATGGCATTAAAAAGAAGCCACTTTAATGTAATATTTTTTTGCGAATTCAAAATTATTCGAAGGAAAACGTGAATTCCAAGAAGTTTATTCTGACAAAAATGAAATTTATTTAGATTCCTAAGCATTAAATTGTACCATTGTTTCAATGCGATATAATCTACTGCAATGCTCTCCTTTTCACAGGGCACTCTTGCCTTTGCAAATACCGAACCATCCCTTGTTTTCAAATATGGTCCTTCAAATTTAAACAACAAAAAAACCATGTTAATTTATTTTAATATTTGAGTCTGTCTTTTGAATAATGCCTTTCTAAGGGGCCCTTTCCCGGGCTAAAATTTTAATTATAACTACAGTGTAACCTTGCTTATCCGAGCTAATGTGGACCGGCTCTAACTTGGATAATCATAAAACTCGGATAAAACGGTATAATAATATAAGTATAATAAACTGAGAGTATAGTTAAATAAATATTCAGTTTCTACTATTATTTTTTTTAATCTTATGAATAGTTTATATTACATATGCCACACTTTATTCTTATTTAAGAGCGATCCGCACAGTTCTTAACGTTGAGTATTTAGATTATTACCCAATGAGAGCAGAGGCTCTTTGAATTAAAAATTTCGAAAACCACTGTGACGCATTATACTTGGTGTAGGCGTTCTTAAATGCACCCAACTAGATCTAGCAAAAATGAAAGTTCTCAGAACTTTCTATTGAGGTACATTCTGAACCGATTGAGGTTTGGTAAATATACGATAAAGTATAATTTACTCGCATAAAAGCCTAGTCCTGACTTTAGAAACTCGAAATAGTAAAAAAAACATTATAAATGTATATTGCAAAAGATCTAAGCCACAACCGTGATACCCGATACATACCCAGTTGGAAAAATTATATATATTTTAAAGTGTTAAATATAATATTTATTTGTTTTATGCAAAAAAATGTATAAAACAAATGAATATCATATAAAATACTTCACACTACATATAAACTATATACCTATTTTTCTACCTGGCTACTTTTATAAAACCTGAAATATTATTTTTCCCTACTTAACGAATTATCTTTCCATAAAAGTAACTCTTATCAAATGTAAATATCTCAGAAGAACAAGTTCTTACGCCTTCAATCTAAGAAATACCAATTATAGTATTGATTGTATAATCTAATAAAGAACTAGAATATTCGATCGTTAGATTTTCAATCAAATTCTTCCTTCATAAATTAATCAGTTATATCTCTAATTTGAAAAGATGAGGAATGTGTATAACGTGGTCTTATCCCTCGCGGTTATTCTCAATTCTACTGGTGAATATAATAATATATAATTATTATCTATGATTTAAATTTATAAAAGGTGAAAAAATGGTCTATTTATTCATTTTTTTCATGAAATACAGAATTTGATAAGAATGTCTTAAACAATTAACAACTACGTTTACAAACACAATAAAATTCACAACTCACAATATGCCAACATACGATTATGTCCTTAAAGAAAAATTTAATTCTCTGTTTCTTGTTGCAGAGTTAAGTTCAACATTCGAGTGTCTACCTAACGGCGAACCTATTCCTGGCGTTCCTCAAGGCAGACCTTCTCTAGAAAGCATTTTTCGTCTTGACAGACCTCAGTCTCCAGAAAGAATTCCTACTCTCGCCAGAGCTAACTCTCCAGGAAGGTCTCTTTCTCTTACTAGACATCACTCTCCGAACAAGACTCTTCCGGAAAGAACTCTTTCTTTAGCCAGACGTCAATTTTTAGACGGGACTCTTCCTCTCTCTAGACCTTATTCTTCTGCCGAGTCTTCTGCTCCTGCCAGTCCGCCTCTTCCTGCCAGGTCCAGGTCTCCTACTGCCAGGCACTGTTTTTTAACCATACTTGGATTTAAACCTGATGATCTTAGATTTGTGCAACTTATTCCCTACGAAAATCCGGATCGAATATTCCAAATTCGAAAATACGCTTTTCCTGCCGGTAAACCAATTCAGTTGAGAACATACAATAATATCCATAAACCCATGCCAACCGAAGAACAACTTGTATTATCAACATCCGATGGTGACGTCTTTGCAATATTTGATAAATCTCCATTTCAAATGATTCTTCGTGGAATATACTATTGGGTAAATACAAAGCTTGGTTTAAAGGAAAAGCGAGTAAAAATAAACATGCACAGCGGTGAGATTGTTGAACTGACCCACAAAGAAGCCACGGAAGCTGCATTAGGCAAACGGGGTCACATTTCCGATATAACATTAACTTTATTGTTTTTTGCTAAAATATCTTTAACTCTTTGCAGTCTTTCGCTACATAGTTGTTTCTACAATTTTTATAATAAATAAATGGACTAGTTGGTAAAATTTGAACTTTGAATTCCACTTCACTTTCGATTCGCTTCTCTATTTCTAGTAAAACTGATAAATCTTCCAAACTTGTATCATCGTTGATTTCGCTTTTATCAACGTCTTCATCGTTAATCTCGTTTTAATTGTCAGCTTCGTCTCCTGTGTTAGCTTCGTCTCCATCTTCAATTGAGTTAACTTCATCTAATTTTGCAGATTTGACAGATGAAGGAATAATGGGCGTGTCCTTAACTTCCATTCCAATTGAAAGAGCAATGTCAATAGCTTCCTGTCGAAATCGAGAAATAGTCGCCAAAATTTCACTCTCATCAGGCAATGGTAGGTCTCAAGTAGATTTGATACTTTCTTGCCTTGCTCTATTTTCTTTTCCAAGCGAAGAAAAGCAAATCCTTTTCCGAGTGATTGTGTTGCTTGTGCTTGGAATTGAATCCTTTGAAAACGTTGTGTAAATTCTAGCATGCTAAAACTAATTACGGTCAAATGAGTAGATGTTAATGACCTCGAACCATGGAAAAAACTTTTAAAAAGCTGACTATTAAAGAGCCAAAGAAGGCAGTGATGTGGTAGGGTTTCCATCCTATAATAATTACTAGCTTTCAGTAAAGCATGTGCATTAATTTCAATGCAGGTGTAGGCGTTGCTGATAAAGAAATTTTTAGTGGCGCCATACCGATTGTCCATCAACCGTTGCGCCCAAATGCGCAAGAAAAAAACTTTATTCCATATGAGGTAAACTCTTTTTATTGACCAATATCCTTATCCAAATACGAATCTAAAGCATCTTTAAATGCTTTGAGAAAGACAATAGTTCCCGCGGCGGAATGTATATTTTTTATAAATTCAATCACTCTAATACGTTAGATTTTTCCACGGCTCGTAAGTCCATGATCTTCTTTGGATTTCTCATCGATTACGATTTTTATTGTGTTGAAAATACCACATACCATATTATAAAAAAAAATTTGAAATTTAAAAATTACAGGTTTAAGGAGCAAGTCTTATTTTCTGTATATGCCGACATTGAATGTCTATTAATGGAAGTTTATGAAAATCCTTTCGATATAGGGCCGTATCAAAAGCATGTTCCATAGTGTTGCATTTTATTTACATTGCAGCTTTGATGATTCCCGTTCCAAATTTCAAATTTATCGTGGGCAAGACTGCATGGACTGATTTGTAAGTGAATTGACAGAAATCTAATTTAATGAAAATTTTTAATGAAAAATCTGAGGAAAAGAAAGCTAAAGGTGTAAAGGGGTCTACGTTGAGAAGAAAAATTACATTCAATGATTATAAAAAGTGTATCTTCAAATATGAAAAAGCGTACCAAAATTCGATCCGCAGTAGGCAAGTTGTTATATATGTTAAAAATTGGAATAAAAAATGGTGTTTTTTATTAAATACATCCCCAAAAAAACCATACTTTTAAGTTTTAAATAAAAGCTATTTGCTTAAATGCAAACTCGAAAATGTTCAATGCATGCCATTTCTCTTAAAATGATTTAGCTATCGGATGCAACCTGATCCAGCAGACGTAATCTCCCAATGGCGAGGACGACGTTTCTTGAAGCCACAACTCTATAAATCAAAATAATACTCAGCGTATAAGTACTCTTCGGAAATCATCCAATCTTCCAATAAAATTATATTTTCAATTACGCAATTGGAGGAATGTGTATGCATATGATTCGTACAGTTACTATCGTTAAGTTCATGCATCACACGCAATCTCGATAACGGAGGACATTTAGATCAAGCAGGTCAACAATTGATACTTGATAAATGATACTTCTACAAATTGTTTCAACCAAGTGTTTTTTCCCCTCCCTTTACATAAATTTTTGTTGCATTATCTAAAATATTATTGAGTTTTACAGGTACTACAGAATACGGTAATTTGCCAGCATTCGAAGGTATCCCATGATGATTGCGCTCTGCCCATTTGTTTATAGACTTATATTTTGGTTAAATATTTTTCCACTTGCAGGATGATTGAAAGAGATAAGAATATGGTATTTTTCCTGGGTAATCATAGATTGGAAAAATAGCCAATTTTTTCAATACAATATATCGAACGTCGACGTCGACAGCAATAACTGTGGTTCTTTACCATAGCTATTAGCTTAAAAGTTTGTATACATTTCATAAAGAACAGCATACTGATTTCGATTAATATCAAGATAAAAATTACTATAAGGATAATATTGATAATTTAAAAGTAGTTTGACATTAGTCAAATTACAATGATTAAAGTTGCTACAGTTTCCGGTAGTAGTATTTTTTCCTTTTGTCTGAAACCCAAGTATGACAAATCTCGGTTTGTCCAATCGAGTTGAGGTTTTTACAATTCAAATATGGTTTAAAATCATTTGAAGTAGGGGATATTCATACAGTTTTCAAGTTCCAAAACTCTTTGGAATAGATGGATCTTTTTCAATATATTTTCAATTATTTATATATTTTTCAATATATTCTTATTAATGGCACACCTTTCGAGGATCTTTTAATGAAAAAAGAAAAACCTAAGTGCTTTTACTCATAAAAAAGTCATTTTTTAACAACGATTAATAAATTCTTATAAA